>ML661897.1:23559766-23666870 GCA_007570785.1 Antilocapra americana
ACACACACACACACACACACACACACACACACACACACACACACACATACCCCTGCATCTTATTTAGTAATTTCATTCATCTTATTGCTCAGAAGGTGAGCATTTGGACTCTACCACTCAAGGATTCCATCATTCTCCTCAAAATAAGACTGCCCAGTCCTAAAAGAATATCTCTCATCCTCATCTCCTGCCTACCAAGAAAACCGCTACAGGGCTTTTCAAAGTTGGTGTTACCGTCACCAATGCTTTTCTAATGGCCTTGAAGAACTAATTGTCTTCCTGGGCCCTTCAGACTTAGTGGTTGCACACAAGAGGGGCCCTCCAGAAGCCAGAACCAAAAGAGACACATGCATCCCAGTGCTCACTGCAGCACTGTTTATAATAGCTCGGACATGGAAGCGTCAGCAGACAAATGGAAGTGACAGTACATAAACACATGGAATATTACTCAGCTATAAAAAGGAATGCATTTGAGTCAGTTCTGATGAGGTGGATGAAACTGGAGCCTATTATTATACAGAGTGAAGTAAACCATAAAGAGAAGCACCAATACAGTGTATTAACACGTATATATGGAATTTAGAAAGATGCTAACAATGATCCTATATGCAAAGCAGCAAAAGAGGCACAGATGTAAACAACAGACTTTTGGACTATGTGGGAAAAGGCAAGGGTGGGATGACTTGAGAGAACAGCACTGAAGCATGTATATTACCATATATAAAATAGTTGCCCAGTGCAAGTTCAATGCATGAAGCAGTGCACTCAAAGCTAATGCTCTGGGACAACCAAGAGGGATGGAGTGGGGAGGGAGGTGGGAGAGGGGTTCAGGATGCGGGACACATGTGCACCCAAGGCTGATTCATGTTGACGCACGGCAAAAACCATCACAATATTGTAAAGTAATTATCCTCCAATTAAAATAAGTTAATTAATTTTTAAAAAGAGGGGCCCTCCAACATTCCCATCTCTCTAATCTTTGCACCCCTTCCTCTCTTTTGCTACTCAAAGTATATTCTGAGGACCAGCAGTACCAGCATCACTTAGAAGCTTGTTAGAAACAGGACCTCATGGATTTCATCCAGAACCACTGAAGCAAAATCTGCAGTAATAAGATCCCCCAGTGAGTCGTATACACGTCACGGTTTGAGGAAGACTATTCTACAATATGTCAGCAAGGTTCTAGCATCTCAACCTCATGATCATAGGCCACTGTTGAGTCTAGGCTTCCAGTAACCAACCCAAAAGATTATTAACACCATTCCCAAGTGCTCGGCTAATACAGTGATACCCAAATCCTGGATAAGGCATCCATATCAATAAATTTGTCCTCACGGGTCCCCAGGATTCTCCCAATACAGTTGACAAGTTCTTACAGCTCCTTCAGTGAATATGCTTTTGTTCTTGGAGCTATTAGGTAGTTAGAATAGGAAAGAGGAGTCCAAAATGGCAATGGCTAAAAGACAAAGAAAGGGAAAAGCCCATGAAAATGGAACAAAAGAAAATCCACTCTTTTCTGAGTGCAAAGTTCAGGTGAAACAAACACACCCCGTTTTTGGCTAGCCCAGTTTGCATAGGGCAGGCTATAGGTGGGAGGAGACAAAATATATAAAAAGAGGGAGCCAAGCCAGATTGAGGCCTCTCCTTTCCTGGCAGCCTGTCCTCACGCCTCGACGGTGTACATTCCTTTGCTTGCTGAATAAAACTCTGAGCTATAACTGAGCTGTAACACTGGTCTATCACTTCAACTCTTTGCTGCGGCAAGACAGAACCAAGGAAATTACACACTCCCCCAACATATCTGGTGCCATAACTCAGATTTAACCTGGCCGATACAATCTCAGCCCAGCCCCAGCTGGCAGAGACCAAGCACAGCAGAAGCCCAACTTGACAAAACTCACATGGTGGAAACTGAACGCAAAGGAGACCCAGTGCAACGGAAGTAACAAGAAGCCTAGTGTGCTGGAAACCAAAATAACAAAAAAACAAGCTTGGCAAAAAGCTTATACAGCTCAGTCTCAGATTCCAGAAGACCTCCGGTTAAGGTAGGAGGTCCTCGTGCCTATGGCTGGAAGGACATATGGCTAACAAAATCTTAATTCTCTTACGATCTCTCATTTCTTGTTTCCTCGAACCCCCTGCTAACAGGCTAGTGGCAGTGGGTGCAACTGAGGGACTCTGGCAGTGGCTACTCCCCAGTGTGTCCCAAGGCTCCACTATTCTCTGCACCCTAGCAGCTGTTGCCCAAGCGAGTGAGGGTTCTTCTGTCCTTAATCTCCTTTGTGTCAAAGATAAAGCCAATGAAAGTTGTGGGCACAGGTCAGGCATTTAGCAGTTTTTCTGGCAAGTTAGGAAAGGGGTTCCTCAACACTTTTCCCTCCCATCCTTCAGCTCCTCTCTCCATCTATGCCACGGTTTACAAAGTATTGGGCAGGCTATTATCTTCCCACTTCTGAAAATTGTGTTTGCAACTGTTTACCTAAAATTGGGATTCAAACCCACATGGCAGGGACTCTGTGCTGTGCTTAGTTACTCAGTCGTGTCTGGCAGGGACTCACACCCAGCCAAAACACATGGTGCCTGGTTTCAGGACCTAATGAAGCTCAGGTTCTTAATGTCTCATTGCAGAAAGAATTCAGTGAGAGATGCAGCGATAGGTAAGAGGTAGATTTGCTAGAATTCAGAGAGAAGCACAGTTCACAAAGTGTGCCATCAGAGGGTGTATGCAGCAACCATGAAATATGTGGATAGTTTTTGTAAGCTGGGTGATTTCTTATGCTAATGAGTGGGAGGATCATTCCAACAATTGGGGAACCACCCACTCGTGGTCTTTTGATAGTGTCTCTGGGTGTGGCATTTAGCTTGCAGATTGAGGATTCAGGTTTAGTTGAATTTGACTTGACTGCCATCTTGGAGTCATTTGACATTAATGGATTTATGTTACGCTCTTGGGCTATGTCATTATTTCAAAAGTTGTGCCCCTCCCCACTTCTGTCCTGTTTCCTGCTCTTTTCTTGAGTCCCGTCCAGGCCCACAATGTTGCGTCTACAATATTCTGGTGGGAACTTGGGAGGAAAATACTGTATAATATCCAATCCCTCTTGATATTCAGGCCTTCATCTTCCATGTTTCCTACAACATATGCAACAACAGCACCTCTCAGTGGACCCACCAGGGCAGGTGACAGGCACACAATGCTTGCTCGGAGTCCGTATGCTGGTGACATCCCTTCAAGGACAATTGGGCTTCCAGGGATAATGTTTGCCACTTTGCGAATTAGGCCTGCAGGCTGTTTGGGCCCAAACCCTTACCATGCTTCTCCTAAAGTTACAAACATACCCCTGGATCAAATCTCCACTCTACTTTTATGGAACATCTGGTCTGTTGCCTCTTATCAATTTGTTCTTAAGCCACTTACTAACTCCTGCAACTTACTAACTCTGCCCCTTCTGTAGGCAACAGTGCTCCACCCAGCTTATTATTAAAGCACTCTTAATGCCCCTAACAGGACCAGATAACCCACTCCTTTGTCATTACTTCTGGACTTAGACTCTTACAAGGGACAGGTGATTTTAAAGGACAAATTCCTGTCTCAGTGTGCATCAGACATCAGGGATAAAGTTACAACAGCTACGGAAGCAAGACCCCGCTGCCTCTTTAGATGAAATGGTCCAGAAAGCCACCAATACCTTTTATAACAGAACAGGAGAGGGAGGCCAAGGCCAAGGAAAAGGAGAGAAGGAAAGAGACAAGCCATGCCCAGATACTGGCTGCCCTCCAGGGAAGCCCTATGGCAAACCCTGAGTCCTTGAGGACCAGGCACAAGGCAAATGCCTAATCCGTAGAGACAGGACATTGGGCCAAAGGATGTTCAAACCATGGCAAGTCTCCTAAAATGGCTTGCTACAAATTCCATCATCTGGGACATTGGGCAGCACAGGGAACTATATTTAATACCTTGTAATAACCTATAGTGAAAAAGAATATGAAAATGATTCAGTTTTATATACATGTGCATAGCTGAATCACTTTGCTGCACACCAGGAACTAACACAACATTGTAAATCAACTATACTTCAATTAAAAACAAAAAAGAATTTTACAGTATTTCTCTGAATCTCTACCTATAACTTGAATTGGAATTTCATGTCCTTAAACTTTTCTTTTCCTTATTTAGCTGTACCAGCACAATTAGAAACAGGCAGACCATCCAACAATATATGTAATGACCATTTGAAATCACCATTTGTGGCCATAGTAATTAAGCGAGACATTTATCTCCTAATGTCTTTCCCTCCATCAACATCCCACCCCACACCTCACTTAGGGATAGTCTTAAGTGATGGTGGTGCTCCTTCATGCTCCAGATTACTCGTGTCCTCTCTCATCATGCAAGGAGGTTTGTGCACTTAGCAAATAAATGAGCAACCCAATCTCAGGATCCCATTTTGGGAATCTATTCCTGGGATTTCTTCTGGTACCATTTACTGTATTTGTCAGCATGATGGCAGGAAACAGAGGGCACAGTCAAAAAAAAAAAAACAAGATCTAGCCAGAAAGATTTCAATAAAGGGGAGAGTTAAGAGATGGGAGTCAGGATTAAGGAACCAGCATGGAATGGTGAGGCATTCAGGGTTTAGCAATAGCAAGAAACCATTATCACCCCAAGGACTGAGGGGCCAGAGGAAGAAACATTATTTCGGGAGTCTTAGACGTAAACCCATGGAGAGGAGCCAGTCAAAATAATCTGTAACTGTAGATGAGTGGTTCTCACACTCCATCAAGTACCAGAGTCACCAAGGGTGCATTAAAATACCAATCACTCTAGTAGATCTGGAGTAGGACCTGAGACTCTGCATTTCTAACAAGCCCCCAGGTGACATTGATGCCACCAGAAGACAGCTCTTTGAGAACAACTGCCAGAGAGTAAATCATTCACTCTGAGAACTATAGCAAGATGAAGGATTTGGAGAATTCACACCCCAACCTCTCTCTCCTACCACTGATCTCCCGCTGCTGCCTGCCATGGACCAAACCCAAATAGAAGCTAAAGGATAAGGAATCCTGAGTGATACTGTCTGTAGAGGTCACCCTTCTAGAGAACAGAGCAGAACAGTGCAGAGACTGGAGTGGGGTGCGACAACAGAGAATTATCAGGACCACCATAAGGATCCACGGAAAAATGGATAGACAGATGAATCAACAGATATATGAATAAAAGGATAGAATAATAATAATGGTTATTATTGAGTGTTTCTTGTGTACCAGCCTCTAAACTAAGAGTTTTGCTCAGATTATCTCATTTAATCCTAAGAACGATTCCTATTTTGCAGATGAGCATGCTAAGACACAGAAACTAGATACTTTTCACATGGTCACACAGCTGGCAAGTAATGGAATCTAAAACCCAACCTAGGCACGCAAGCTAAGGAGCCTCACTCCCCTGTGCTGCTCTGTGATCAATGGCAGACAGGCAGTGTAGGATGGGAGGAAAGAGTGTAAATCTTAGGGCTTCCCTGGTGGTCCAGAGGCAAAGGCTCCATACTCCCCATGCAGGGGGCCCCAAGTTTGATCCCTGGTCAGGGAACTAGATCCCATATGCCACGATCCCTCGAGCCACAACAAAGATTGAAGATTCCTGGATGCCACCACTAAAACCTCAGCACAGCCAAATAAATAATAAATTAATTCAAAAAAGAGAGCACGTAAATCTTGGACTTCCCTGGTGGCACAGCAGATGAGAATCCACCTACCAATGCAGGAGACACAGGTTCAATCCTGATCCAGGAAGACTGCACACACCGTGGAGCAACTAAGCCCGTATGCCACAACCACTGAAGAACCTGTGCTCCACATGGAAGAAGCCACTGCAATGAGAAGCTCACACACTACAACAAAGAGTAAACCCCCGCACACCCAACTAGAGAAAGCATGTGTGCAATGAAGACCCAGTGCAGTGAAAAATAAAAAGAAATAAATAATTTTTTAAGAGTGTAAATCTTAAAGACACCTGGTTCAAGACACTGACTTGCCTTGTGACCTTGTGTTCTGAGCCTCATTCCTTATGTGTTTTTAAAGGCGATAATAATATGATAATACTTCCTAGTTTTGTTGGGAAAGTGAAGCAAGGTAACAGTGGTAAGCTCCTCGGTATGAAATCTACCATACAGTAAACAATCAAAAATACTATTACTACTTCATTATTAATGGATAAAAAGACAAATAAGATCACTTTGCAGTCTTTTGGCTAAGATCAAGGGTAGGAAGAAAAATAAGTCAGAAACTTGTGAGGGAAACACTCCCCCATCCAAAAGAGAGTCCAGGACTTGGGTAGGGATGGTTGAATGGGTGTCCCACATATTAACTTCTGAGGCCTTCTTTTCTGGTCTATCTCTGGTCTCTTTCCTAAGGATGGGAAATCACTTGCCCCATTCCTCAGCAGTCTATTCCTTGAAATTTGGGGATTTGTGTGAATATGAGCTGGCCATCCCCCTCTCCTTAAAAATCCCCTCTTGGTTCCCAGGATCCAGAGGAAAGGAAAGCTGAAGGGGGCTCTGCCAGGCCAGGCTCCATCCAGCTGTTCTGTTGACCCAGGTGTTGAGCACATGAAAATGGTAACTAGAGAAAGGGGCAGTGCTTGCTGAGTCAGGAGGTCGAATCCCAGGGGCCTGAGTTGTGGGAAGGGGTGCTGGGCCTCCTTCCAAGGAACATTCTTTCTCAATTCTCCTGTCCCAAGGGAGAGACGGGTTCCTAGATGATGGATGGGCAGGCACTGCGATGACCTGGGGAAGCTCTACCAGCTCCACGGTTCTGAGAGCACCGGGGGTGGGGGGGGGGGTTCTGTACCACCACCAGCACCAGAGATAAGAACCACAGAGAAAAGCATAAGGAAAACGCATGAACCCAGAGACGCAGACACACTTCCACACTTTGCTCCCTTGAAACTAAGAGTCATTTCTGGAGGCCAGTCCACCGGTTGACGATGCAAATGCCACCAGAGAGGTGACAATGTGAACTCTCTCTCTCTCGCTGACAGCACAAGGTCCCCTGCTCTCGGCCAGATTGCAGCCTGCTTAGTGGGTTCTTAGAGCTGAAGCCAAGGAAAACAGAGAGAAGGAAGCGGGGGGCAGGGTCAGGTTCCATTAGACAGAGGGGGCCAGAGGGGAATCCGCAGACGGGACTTGGAGGGGATTTCTGAGTGGGGAAAGTGAAAGTTCCGGGCCATAAATAGAAGAGGGCCCCAGCTTCCTCGGCTGCCACACTCACATTCCCAGATCCCTTCACACCCTGCACTTGCCAGCTGAGCCTTGGCTGCACGGGGACTCTGCCCAATTCACTGGCTCACAGCTCGCCAGCAATCAGCCTCCACTCACCCTCCATGGCATTCCAGACAGCCTCACTGCTGACCATCAGCCTGCTGATCCTCTGGATCTCCCCTGGTAAGACTGAGAGGAAGCTTGGCAGGGCAGGGGGTGGGGTTGGTGGTGGCAAGAAGTGGGACGTCTAGAGCTCAGACTGCTTGCCGCTAGATGTGAGGGACCCTGTGAGTCAGGCTGCATGATTCAGTCAACCTGGTAGCTCCCTGTACCTGCGAGTGGGCATGTACCTGAGCCCCCAAATTCCAGTGTGTGTCTGTCTCTTGGTGTATCTGAAGCCTATGACTCCCCCTCTCTCTGCAGGCTCCATTGCCTGCTGCCTCAGTTTCCCAGGCAGGAGAGAACAGTCTATATTTGCTTAAGGTGGGGAGAATGGGAGACACTGAGCCAGAGCTACTGATCAAAAATTTTAACAATTCCTAAGTTCTACTAATGTCAGCTTCCTGCTGCTAACCTACCCCCCACCTGTTCCCCACCCCACATTCATCCCCCCACGGACACTGTGACCAGCATGAATTCTCCATCTTAAAAGGACTTGGAAAAGAAGTTGGGGTGATCCAGGTAGCAGAAAGTCATCTGTGGGGCTCAGAACAGCAGCTGTTGGCAAATAGCGCTTCAATTTATTTAGCAACCACAGGAGGCACTAGTGGTAAAGAACCCACCTGCCAATGCAGAAGACATAAGAGACATGGGTTCCATCCCTGGGTCAGGAAGATCCCCTGGAGAAGGGCAGGGCAACCCACTCCAGTACTCTGGCCAGGAAAATTCTACTGAAGAGGAGCCTGGTGGCCTACAGTTCATGGGGGTCGCAAAGAGTCGAACATGACCGAAGCAACAACATGCAGGGCCATATTGGCACATACTGGATGAGGATTAATCTGGTCTAGCTGCCACCACACCCAGACAGATGTCCTTAACACCAGTGAGGGCCATGACCTCCCCTCCTCAGGATCCCTGTATCTTGACACTAATCCCACCCTAGCTCTGGGAGGTGCCAATGATGCTGAAGACTGCTGCCTGTCTGTGACCCAGCGCCCCATCCCTGCACTCCTGGTGAGAGCCTACCGCTACCTGCTCCTTAAGGATGGCTGCAGGCTGCCTGCCGTCGTGTGAGTTTTAGGAGGAGCCTGTCTGGCCTCACCTCCCCCATCTGCCCCTATTGAAACCCACCCTCACCTCCTTATCTCTCTTCTTGCCAAGCTCAACCCCTGCAAGGAAGTCCCCAAAACAGGTTCCCAGATGTGGTTCCCAGTCGTTGCCCTTCTCACCTGGGCCTGCTGGGAAACTGGGTTCCAGGGCTCTGTTTTCTCTGACCTCTGACCTTTGTCTCCAGGTTCACCACGCAGAGAGGCCATGAGCTCTGTGCACCCCCAGACCAGCCATGGGTGGACCGCATCATCCGGAGACTGAGGAAGAACTCTGCCAGGGCAAGCCTGACCCTCCCCAGCCCTGCCTCCTCCCTCCAAGCCCCTGCCCAGAACCCCAGTCCGTGACCTTGCCTCTCCTTCCTCCCCCAGAGAAGTGCTCCAGCAGTTACCCTATGACAGCCCAGAGAGAGCCCTGTGTTCGGGAGACAGAATGTGAACCACTGAAGCCCTGGGAACCAAGGACCAGAAGGGAGAGACCAGGCGCCCTGCCTTCCTGCCTCAGACCTGACCTGGCTGCAGCAGTGCAGGAGTGTCACTGGGAGTGGGAGTGGGAGCGAGGATGTGTGTGGTGAAGACTGCAATGTTTACAATAAAGCCCAGCTGGTCCCCACGAGTCTGTCTGCCATGTGTTTGCTGCCTGTCGGGGAGGACTGTGATAGGAAAGGGGAGATAGGATGGCAGGATTAGTTTCCACTCCACAGCCTGAGCAAGTTCTCCCTAACACCCTGTGTTCTCAGGATCAGCTGCCATGATCAGGCCCCACCTCCTCTCTCCTCACAGCCCTGTCACACTCCAAGGCTCAGCAACACTAAACCTGGGTTGGTTCCCTGAATGACCCAAAACTCTCTCAGGCCTCCAAGTCTTTGCTCTCCAGGACGAGTGCTCAAGCATCCAGGTCTCTCAGGGATCTGGTGTTGCTGAGGGCAAGGAGGGGAGTGGTTGGGAACCAGCTCTCATGGCTAGGGGAAGGGCAGGGGTCCAACTCTATTGCCGGGGGTGGGGGGCTGGCGGGGGAGGACCCATCCACCCACACCATTCCCACTCTCTGGAAAATTCTCTCTCTTCTGCCTGCATGGCTTCCCATCTGGGTCTGGATGACTCTTCCTCCAGGAAGCCTTCCCTGACTCCTCCACACAGGGTTAGGAAGCCTCCCTCCCTCCCAAGCTCCCAGGGCCCTCTGCTCCTCTCCTCTTGCAGCACTCAAAATGCTGAGCTATAATTGCTAGTTTGTCAGTCTTCCTGAACAGGGATCACATCTATTGTGGTTTCCACTGTCACCCTGGTGTCCAGCACGCTGCTTGGCACAAGGTAATCAGTCAATAAATATTTGTCTGGAGAACAGATAAATATGTAAGAAAAGGCTCAGCAGCCAGGGGTGAGGGCCCACCCGTCCAAGTAGAATCTCACCTCTCAACCAGCCTCCTCTGTTGCCCACTCAGTCTAACCCAGTTCCAGCCCCAACTGGGTCCATGTGGCAATACTGGGGCCCTGCTTCTCAGGGATACTGACAGGCAGACCTAGGAGTCAGAGGTCAGAGTGGGATAGGGATGAAGAAGGAGCAGCCACAGAGCTGGAGAGATTCAGCTTGGGGGCACCCACCACCACTTTGTAGCCACATGGGCTCCAGGGACTGAGACCAGTGGAGTCGCAGGGAAGGAGTCTCAGCTCAGGGAGATGAAAGCTCTTGACTCTTGGAACATCCCCCAGGGCTTCTCTGGGAGGAATGACCTCCTCATGCTCGGGAAGTCCCCTGGGGAGGCTGGCTGGTCTCCTGACTACAGCCCCTAAGGGCTTGTCTGGCAGGGAGCAGCAAGTCTGTGCTCTAGGGGTTGGGAATGACAGCTAGTACACCACACTGAGCATCCTGGTCTGGGAACGGAGGCCACCACCATACCATATACCTCATCTGGTAACCAAAGCACACCTGGGCCGGCCTGGGCAGACAGGGGAGGGAAGCAGAGGTGAGGAGGTTGTGCCAGCCCTCCTCACTGGACTGAGAGCACAGCAGCTTCTTTCTCACCTCTGCTCCTAAGGGTGGGTGTTTAAAACCTGAAAAAACCTCAGTCACAGGAGTGGGTGGAAAGGGGATAGTTTGCAAGAACAACTGGTACAGCCAGGAAACTTGGCTCTGCTACCTATGGGAAACTACCCATCCATTCATGCATCTATGCACCCACCCAGCTGGCTGTCTCTGCACCCATTAGAACTCCACCCATCCATCCACCCGTTCCCCACCAACTCATCCATCCATTAACCCATCCATTAAGTCAGCCAACCGTGAAGCCCCAGAGATCACTCTGGACCTGTGCCCTGGACCGCAGCAGGCAGAGGACAAACACAGGTGGGAGCCGGGCACATCCCCGCACATCCTCAGTTCCCAGTGAAGCAGAGTGGAGTTCAGTCTGCCACGGGGGCAGATACAAACTCTCCCTCTGGAGGCTTGAGAAAATAAACAGATGGAGTAGAGAAGGTGAGGGCAGGAGTTCTGAGGAGGTGTTACCAGGACAGAGCCCCCTCAAACACATCACCTCCCTGATACTGCCGCTGTCAAGGGAGGGGACAAAGGAACAGGTCATGACTCCCCAGTCCTACTTCTGCCCCTCACTGTGCAAATCTGGGCAAATCCTTTCCTGCACTGCCCACTCAAGGCCTTCCTCCCCACATCTGTCATGTGTGGGCGGCAGGAGCGGGTGCTGAATTTTTAAGAGTCACTCCAAAAAAAGACTTAATTCCTAACTATTTGAGTCTTAGGCTAACCCACCCTCCCAACACTCACACAGGCTCCCCCAAAGTCATGCACATTCAGAAAGGTCCCCATTTCCCCGGGGACCCAGGGACCACCCTCTAGGAATGCAGCTGAGGTTCAGGAAGAGAGAAACCGATCCAGGAGCTGGTGAAGTGGCTTGAACAGCCCCCTGCTGGACCCTGGAGACCTGGAGGGGGAAGAATTTCCAGGAAGCCCAAGCCCTCCTGGCTCTCCTCCAGCCAGTGCCCTCCCTCCTGGCTTTCTCCCTCCCTCTTTTCCCCACCCCTAGCTACCCACCCTCCTGGGCACTGGGGCTTCTTCCCCTATCTCCCTGCCAGCCCAGCAGTCGTGACTTGTCCAGATCCACTTAAGCATTCTCAGCATCTGGTTTCATCTAATCAACATCTGTCTTGTTTTGCTATGATTCACTGACAAGCGCTGAGTCTTTATTTCTCCCAAGTTCTGGTGGGCCAGCTGCCGACCTGCCTGCATGACAGCGATGAAGCTGCCAGCTCTCTCTCTCTGAGGGATGGGGTGGACTTCTAGCTCCCTTACCAAGACATGGGAGCCTGCTGCCTGCCTCTAAGTGGGCATCTTCCTCTCTTAGGCACACAATAGTTGCTATGGGTTTAAGGCCGGCAGCTAAGTGGCAGCTCCCTACCTGAAGGCCTGTGGTCCCAGCAGCCTACATCTCCCTAAAGGGGCCTGACATCCTTGCTCAGGGAGCTCCCAGCCTTTTCATCCACCTCTATGGTGAATATGGAGGTGAACAGTATGGGAAAGAATCTAATGCTGAGAAAGACTGAAAGACTGAGGGCAGGAGGAGAAGAGGGCGGCAGAGGATGGGGTGGTTGGATGGCATCATCAACTCAATGGACATGAGTTTGGGCAAATTCCAGGAGACAGTGAAGGACAAGGGAGCCTGGAGTCCATGGGGTCGCCAAGAGTCAGACACAACTGAGCAACTGAACAACAAAAACAAATGGTGAATATGGTGGACAAAAAAGCTTCCTGTCCACAGGGGAATTCCCTGGCAGTCCAGGGGTTAGGACTTGGCTCTTTCACTGCTGGAATCCCAGTTCAGTCCCTGATTGGAGAACTCAGACTGCACAAGCTGAGAACAGCCAAAAAAAACTACATGAAACAGTTGCCAGTGAAGAGGACTGGGCCTGTCCATCTCCATTGCCAACATTGATTTGCCCAGGGCCTGGCACAGAACAAGGCCTAGTGCACAATTGATTATCAAACAATGGAATTGAACCTAACCCTTTCCCATGATTACCCCACCACCACTCACACCTGGAGTACATCCAGTTCTCCAGACAGCAGGACTGTCTCTGTTACATGGCTAAGTATTTGCTCAGAGCCAGCGCCATACGGTTTTGATCAGATTTTCAACATCTCGTGTTCAATTTCTCGGCAAGCCCCCACCACATAACCCCTTCTCTGGCGTCCGGGAAACTCAGAAACAGACAGAAAACCGTGGAAATAAGAGCTTCACTGGGGAGCAAGACTCCCAAGTGGGGAGTTTCCTCCAAGAGCCCCTCTGCCATAATAAACAGGCACTTTTCTGGTAGGAGAACTTTCTCGATGGCCCCTGAGACTTTCTTTGTCCATGTGGGAGGACTTGGCTTGGTAGTACTAGCTAGACCACCCCCAGTGCTTACTAAGCACTGGACACTGCTCTTCAAGTGCTAGTATCATTCTGAAGTTGTAACTGAGGGAACTGAGGTACAGAGGTTAAGCAACTTAACCACGCTGCACAGCCAGTAAAGTGGCAGAGCTGGGGGAATCCCAGCTGGGCAGTTCAGCTCCAGAATCTGTACTCTTAGCTACCATGCATATGGTCTCGCTGAGGTGACCCACCTCCTAAGTAAAAAATAGGAAATAATAAAGCAGGAGCAGGTCTGAGGAAGAGGCCCTCAGAGAACATGAAAGCCACTGCTTTGAGGGCTGGCTTTGGGCCAGACTCCAAGCTGAGTCCTTTAGGTACATTTTCACCACATCCTCAAACAACCCTATGAGGTGAGATCACTCATCCCATTCTATGCAAGAGGAGACTGAGGCACAGACAGGTAGAACAAGCTCTCGAGTCTACTCGACTAGTGTGTAGTAAAGCTGAGACTGCAGTCCAAGTCCGCCTGGCGGGTAGCACTTGAGCTGAGGGCTGGCAGCTGGGATGGCCAGATTGGGTGGGAAGGCTTGGCTTCCTAGGAAGAGATGGGAAAACACTAAAGAAGTAGCTGGTCCTGTGGCTAAGACTCCATGCTCCCAATGCAGGGGGCCCAGGTTTGATCAGATCCCACATGCCGCAACTCAGTTTGCAGATCACAACTAAAGATCCCGGGTGCTGCAACTAAGACTTGGCACAGCCAGATAAATAAATATTTTATTTTAAAAAGGAGAGAAGAAGCTTGAGACCTTGGGCAGGATCCCAGTGCTTGAGCTCAGACACAGATATGCCCCTTGGAGGCCTCCTGGGCCAACCTCTCCAGCAAAAGGGGAGCCTGCCTCCCCTGAGCATCCAGGAGAAAGTGGGCACAGGTTCTCCAGGTCTGCTCAGGCCTCAGTTGTCCCAAGAGTGGACAGTGGAGAAGGGGCTTAGGCTACAACTATGCCCACCTTCTTACCTCCATTCCCAGGGGAGTAGCAGAGGCCAGGACCTGGTAATGCTGAAATGAAAGGGGGAATGGAAGGCAGGGCTGGGACCTAGAGGGCAGGGATAGGAGCCCATCTAGGGGTTTGGTGGGTGGGACTTCTGGAAAGGGTAGGCCTCTCATGGGCCTCTGATCCAGTCTGGCTGGAACCCCTGCAGGGTAGAGCATCTGAGGGCTGCAAGTGTGAGATCAGACTCCTGAAGGAGGCACTCTGACAGCTACTTCCATCTCCTGAGGGGCCAGGCATGGGCAGGATGGGGAGGACAAGGGTGAGGGAGGAGTCTGAGTATCAGAGTAGATGGGGAAGTCAGACCTCCCACCCCACTACTATCCCTAGGACCGTTGAGTCTTCCATTGCTCAAAGGGGAAGCAGAAGATGTGGGCTGCCCTGTACAGCAGTCCCACCAAAGTAGGATGGTTATAACCCCAGCAGCTTCAACACTGCCCTGCCAGATGACAGGACCCACCCCACCCCATCTCCCCACAGTTCTGGATCTCAGAATCGCACTCACTGGAAATCTGGACCCATCACCATCAAAATCTCTATCACCTTGCCAACCTCATACCTGTCAGACCATGATTTCAAGGATCCTTCTCCAAGAGGAAGGCACCCCTTCCTACCTGTAGGGGCCCAACACTGTAAAGCCCTTCATCAATGAAGGAATCCTGGCAGGACATCCCATACCTATTGGTGTCCCCATTGCTGACAAGACCCCCATTCATATCAGGGCCCCCTCATTACTATCAGGACACCACTCCTCTTGGAAAATACGATGCCTGTCAGAAACACCCCAGCCTGTCAGGCAGGATGGCAGCAATGTGCTGCTACAAGGACATCATTTTTCCATGTAGCCCATGTAAATGGCACCTTCTGGCATGGCAGCCCTAAGGGGATCAATGAATCCCCTTAGGGTCAGAGTATCTGTTAATGTAGGGTCCCCAGTGATTGAAAGGCTGCATGACATAGAGTCCCGGTCCCGGCAAACTCTTGTGTCTAAAGTGATGCCAAATCACTGTCTGGAACTCAGAATATTTATTCATACCAGGCACTGTTCTAGGTGCTGGTGGCACAACAGCAAGCAAGACATACTGTCTTGGGTTTCAGGGAGCCTAATGTAATCTTTTGGGGATTCTACAATGGAAGATAAGCTCTACTGATAACTGAGACTAATATAATAGGAAATCCCTCAAACATACAAAGGAGTTAAGACTGTGGGCAGTGAAAAAGAGAAAAGATAAATACCTTGATAGTTCATCCTATGGCTGTCCAACATCAATATGCATCCTTCTTCCCAAATCCTAGACTTAACATTTCAAGGGTATTGTCTAATGTAAGATCACTTTTGTGTGTACAACCAAAAAGATTCACTGATCCCCTAAGATAGACTCCTCAGAGCCTTGGCAATTACCACATCTGTCTTAGCGTGGGCTGCCATAGTAAAATACCATGGGCTGAATGGCTTAAACAACATTTATTCTCTCACTGTTTTGGAGGTTAGACATCATATCAAGGTGCCAGCATGGTAGGTTTCTCTTGGGAGCTCTCTTCCTGGCATGCAATGACCACCTTCTTACTATGTCATCACAGGGCAGAGATCTCTCTCTTTCCTCCTCTTTTTTGAAGGTCACAGTCCTATAAGACTAGAGCCCTACCCTTATGATTCCACTTAACCTCAGTTACCCCTTAAAGACCCTCTCTCTAGACACCATCACATTGAGGCTTAGGGTTTCAACATATGAATTCTTAGGGTCACAGGACACAATTCATTCTACAGCAAAAGCCAAATCTAAATCCAAGGACATGGAAGCAACCTAGATGCCCATCAACTGACGAATGGATAAGAAAGCTGTGGTATATATACACAATGGAATATTACTCAGCATTAAAAAAAAATTCATTTGAAGCAATTCTACTCAGATGGACGAAACTGGAGCCCATTATCCAGAGTGAAGTAAGCCAGAAGCAAAAACAACAATACAGTATATTAACACATATATATGGAATTTAGAAAGACAGTAATGAGAACCCAACATGGGAGACAACAAAAGGAACGCAGATGTATAGAATAGACTTGTGGACTTTGTGGATGAGGGTAAGGGTGGGATGATATGGGAGAAGGGCATTGAAGCATGTTAATTGTCATGTGTCTAATCAATCGCCAGCCCAGGATTGATGCTCGGGACTGGTGCAGCGAGATTTCCCGGGGGGGAGGGAGGAGGGAGGGGGGACCCGGAGGGGAAGCATATGTAAACCCATGGTGATATCATGACAATGTATGGCAAAAACAATAATAAAAAAAAAATTAAAAAAAAAATAAATCCAAGAACTCAGAATGACATCCATCCCTCCTCTAGTTTTGTTGTAATCTCATCTCCCTATTCTATGACACGTGGTGATCACCAGCAGCACACCTGATTGGCCAGGATAGGCTGGGTGATGCTGCAGTAACAAATGACATCTAAATCTGAGTGGCTGAACACAACAAAATTCTATTCCACCCTCATACCAGGCCTGCGGTGGGTCTAGGCGATCTCTAGCACAGCTGTGCTCCATGTGGTGGCTTGGCTCAACATTCCAGGCTGCTTCAATCCCTTGGCAGTTTCTTTCAGATCAACACATGTTTCCATGATGATTCCAGCCAGGCAAGACAGCAAGGGGAACCCTTCCTTAAATGCTCCTATCCACAAATGACACACACCATTTCTGCGCACATTTCACCAACTAAAGTGGGTCATACACCGATACCCAACTTCAAGGGAGAAACTGCCAGGAGGGGAAGCAAACCAGAATCTTGGTGAGTGGTAGTAATATCACAACAGCCTGTATTCAGGAATGGAATAGGACTTCCCCGGTGGTTCAGTGCTTAAGAGTCAATTTACCACCTAGAAGGGTGGGATGGGGAGGGAGATGGAAAGGAGGTTCAGGAAGGAGGGAAAATGGGTGTACCTATGGCTGATTCTTGTTGATGTATGCCAGAAAACCACAAAATTCTGCAAAACAAATACCCTTCAATTAAAAAAATAAAGTGGCAAAAACAAAAATAAAAGAATCCATCTGCCAATGAAGGGTACACCAGTTCGATCCCTGTTGCAGGAAGATTCCACAAGCCATGGGGCAACTAAGCCTGTGCACCACAACAACTGAGCCCATGGTCCCTAGGGCTGGTGCTCCACAACAAGAAAAGCCACCACCATGAGAGAGCCATGCACGTCAACCAGAGAATAGCTCCCACTCTCCACAACTAGAGAAAGCCTACATGCAGCTATGAAGACCCAGGGCAGCCAAAAATAAAGCAAATAAATAAGGAAATACATAAATAAATAAACCTCTCATTTTAAAAAAAGAATGGAATAAAGGGGGGGGTGAAAGAAAATAGGAGTCAGTTAAAGAAATAGGGAATTTCACAGCCAGGAAGGAAGTATGAATAAAAGCTGTAGTCAGTAGTTCTGGAACTAGTCCTAGGGCTTAACTAGAATTTATTACTTCTTTCTTATATTAGTTTTCTACTGCTGTGTAACAAATCACCACAAATTTAGCAGCTTCAAACAGTCCAAATGCATTATCTCACAGTTTCTGTGGGCCAATGGTCAGATACAGGTTAACTGGGTCCTCTGCTCGGGGTCTCATCGGGCTGATCTCAGGTGTCAGCCAGGCTGCCATCTCATCTCGGACTCTGAGTCCTCTTCCAAATTCACTGGGTGTTGACAGTTGTGGTTTTAGGACTGAAGCCCTGAGTTTCTAGAACTGCCTGCAATTCCCTGCTCCATGGCCCTCTTCACAACCTGGCAGTTTGCTTCTTCAAGGGCAACGTGAGAGCTTCTGCTGCTGCTTCTTATTTCTTGGCTCTGGACACTTTTCCTAAGGGCTCACCTAACTAGGTCAGGCCCACCCAGGGTAATCTTCCTTTTGACTAACTCAAAGATAACTAATTTGGGGTCCTTAGTTACATCTGCAAAATCCCTTCACTGTTGCCATATAGTGAACCTGACCACATCACTGATATCCCACCGTATTCACAGGTCAAGAGGCCGAGAGGATTCCCTCAAAATGAGATCAAACAGGGTACGCACACCATTAGGGAGGAATCTTAAATTCTGTTTACCACACTTCCTCCATGGTTCCCTTTATTTCCAACTGCCACTTCAGCTGGTTGACATTCTACACCTGCTCTGTGTGTGCATGTGTGTGTGTGTGCGTGTGTGTGTGTGTGTGTGTGTGTGTGTGTGTTCAGTCGCCCTCTCGAGTCTGACTCCTTGTGACCCTATGGACTGTATCCTGCCATACTCCTCTGTCCATGGAGTTTTCCAGCAAGAATACTGGAGTGGGTTGCCATTTCCTACTCCAGGGGATCTTCCTGACCAAGGGATTGACCCCATGTCTCCTGCATTGGCAGGCAGATTCTTTGACTGAGCCACCTAGGAAGTCCCTATACCTGCTAAGAGATCCAAACTTTCACACCCAAAGAATACTAACCCCTGATGGTCCTGCCTGGTTAAGGTCACAGGGTCCTCCATGAACTTTGACCACTGGGCATGGCATCACCAGGAGGTGCCCTAAGCACTCCAGAGAATATCCTCACATACACGGCCTCTCACACCACTCGCCCTCCCCTGCTTTGCCCACATCAGGACTGATCACAAACTCCGTCCCTCCTCTTAGCCTTTGTGCTTGCTGTTCACCCTGCCTGGAATGTCCTCCCTCCTGCCTCACCCATCCTCAAGGCTCTGCGGAGATCACCTCTCGGAGTAGCCTCTCCTGCCTTTCCTTTGTCCTCCCAACCCTGAGGCTCATCACCAGCCACACAGGCCACCTTCTGCTTGATTTCAGAGACCCTTGTCTCCTGCACTTCTCCTGAGAAAGCTCAGTTCAAGCCCAGAAACCCTAGGGCCCAGAGTGGCCCAAACTGCAGAAAATGAAAGAGAGCAGGTGTTCAGGAAATCCTAGCAGGGGCTTTACATGAAGCTCCCCAGGGCAGGAGGCAGGGGAGGAGGGTGCACTATTGCTCAAGACTACCTGCCCCTCCTGATGTACCGTCACATCCAGAAGCCCTGTGTAACATCTACCCACACTTGAACTGAAGGGCCATCTCTGTCCTGTAGGCTGGGCTGGGACCCTCTGGACAAGGAAGAAGGATTGGAGAATAAGGGTGGGGCGATGAAGCAGACCCCTTCCTAGGATCGGGGACTTCCAGAACCTAAGTCATCTGATTTCTTGCTCATTTCCAGCTTCTTTCTGGAATAAAGAGGGCCCAGGCTCCTCAAGCTAGAGCCCCACTTCCTCCGGCCACACATTCTGTTTTCTCTATACACGAGACGCCCTCTGCAGGCCCCAGGAGGTTGGCATTCAGGCCAGGAGCCTCACACCCCCTTTCCCTATGCACTGATGCCCTCTGCAGGCATTGTGAGGTTAATAGATGGATTAAACAGAACACACACATACACAGGAACACACAGGTGGGGACACCTTTACACCCATGCATATGTCCACACCCACACACATATACAGGCACACACATATACAGGCACATAATCAGTCACACAGCCAACCACTCACATCTATCAAGGACACACCACAGACCCTTAAGAACATAATCACAATGCTAACACAAGGGCACATATAGGTATACATACATTATTACACACACACCATCATGGGCGCAGGCACAGAAACACACATGGACATAATTTTTCCTCCTAGAGAAGGGTATTTTTTTGGAAGGAAAAGGTTAAAAAGCTACCGGGGGGGAAAGGGTAATAACCTGAATTGTGGACTTAATAAAAGAAGGTATTTCTTTTTAATTAATCATTTTATTTCTGGCTGTCGCTGGGTCTTCCTTGCTGTCTGTGGGCTTTCTCTAGTTGTGGTGAGTGGGGGCTACTCTCTAGTTGTGGAGCTCAGGCTTCCCATTGCTGTGGCTTCTCTTGTTGCAAAGCACAGGTGATAGATGTGCAGGCTCAGTAGTTGTAGCACATGGGCTTAGCTGCCCTGCAGCATGTGGAATCTTCCCAGACCAGGAATTGAACCTGTGTCCCGTGCATTAGCAGGTGGATTCTTAACCACTAGACTACCAGGGAAGTCCTAATGGGGACTGTTGACTAGACAGCTAGGCACTGGCAGGCTGGTTATACTTTTGGAATAGTGCAGATAAGAGATCGAGTAGAGGCTTCCCTGGTGGCTCAGTGGTAAAGAGTCTGCCTGCCAATATAGGAGACACTGGTTTGATCCCCAATCTGGAAAGATCTCACATGCCGTGGAGCAACTAAGCCCATGAGGCACAACTACTGAGCACACATGGCACAACTACTGAAGCCCATGCACCTAGAGCCTACGCTCCGCAAGGAGAGAAGCCATCGCAATGAGAAGCCAGTGCACCACACTGAAGAGTAGCCTCTATTTGCCACAACTAGAAAAAAGCAAGTGCAACAGGGAAGATCCATCATAGCCATAAATAAATAAATAAAATTTTAAAAAAAATAGTTGAAGTAGTTACTAAAAAGAAATTTGGAGTATGCAAGAGTTTAATCTATATAACTTGCATAAAAGCTCATTCTTAGAAGTTGAGCTCCTGAGCTCAGCAAGCCAGATTAAACTATCCCTACCACATTCCAGATACCCTAAAATCAGAGAGGCCTCCTGATACTGGTAATTCATGGGAGGTGATAAATGAGAAAGGGGGATGGACCTAACCACCACTGAACACCCACTCACTGTGAGTCAGGCACATGGACTACCTCACAAGATACAAATTATTCCCATTTTACAGATCCAATTTCCTTGACTGTCTAGGGTTCTAAAATTGGATTCAAATAAAAGAGTTTGAGTATAAAAAATTCTGTTGTTTCCACTACATGAGTAATGGCAAATGCAAGGGTTATAGGTTTCCATTCCCTACCCATGTTCCCAACAATGACAGAATGTATGCATCTTCCCCACTGATAGATAGCTTGATTGGCAAGCTATGGCCCAGCCAGCCTGCTGCCTGTTTTTGTAAATAAAGCTTTACTGGAATATAGCCATGCCTAATCATTTACGTACTGTCTATGGCTACTTTGGGGCTACAGAGACAGCATGACCTGCAAAACCTTATTTATTATCGAGACCTTTATCAGAAAGGTTTGCTAACCTCTAGTCCAAATCCAGCCTCAAACGGGAGTTGACAAGTCTTATTGCCCTTGGTGTCTTAACATTGAAGGATGACCAGATAAATAAATAAATGGGATAAATCAACAGATGGATGGATGAATAAACAGATGGACAGACATATATTGGTAGTATATCAGAGTTTTGCTCCAAATAGGTACCAGTTTTCTGCAATCTATAAGCAGTGAAACACTGGGCAAGTTAATTTTTCTGGGTCTTACTTCCTCATCTGTAAAATGGGGATAATAATCCAATGATCATTATCCAGGGGTCTTTCTGTTGAAAATAACAAAACCCAACTTAAAGTAGCTTAAGCAAAAAGTTAAATATGTCATGTCACAGATTAAGATTTAGTCTACTTCAGCCCTGGTTGGACCCAGGGATTCAAATGATGTTATCTCTATCTTTTAACCTGACTTCTCTCTAATCCTTTTTATGTGGGGGCCTTATTCCTATTATAGACAGGTTATCTTCTAGCAGCAGAAAATATGGCCACTGAAAGCCTCAAGTCTAAATCAGTATGGTAAGTGATCCAAAATAGAGGCCTTCTTTCTCCTAACATCAAATCTCATGCAAAGCTTTGAACTGTGCTTGTGACACAAACTCAGTTCTTCAATATATTACAGTGGCCAGGCAATGAGGTACTCTGGTCAGAACGCTATGACCGACAAAGCCTCCAGGACCACCTGAAGTGAGACAGAAATTCTCTAAAGAAGCCAGAAAAAGGAGTGTAGGAAAATGTCTGCATGAACAAAAACATCACTCACAGCATTCTACTTCAGAGATTGGACATGAGAAAATTATTTTAAAGCATTTAGCATGGTGCATGGCACTTAAGTATCAACAAACATTAATTATTACCATAACTTGATAGATGAATGAATGTATTAATAGATGTCTAATGGTTAAACATTGTTGTTGTTCAGCCTCTAAGTCATGCCCAACTCTTTGCGACCCCGTGAACAGCAGCACACCAGGCTTCTCTGTCCTTCACGACCTCCTGGAGTTTGCTCAAGCTCATGTCCATTGAATCAGTGATGCCATCTAACCATCTCATCCTGTGTCACCCTTTTCTCCTGCCCTCAATCTTTACCAGCATCAAGGTCTTTTCCAATGAGTTGGCTCTTCACATCAAGTGGCCAAAGTATTCGAGCTTCAGTTACAGCATCAGTCCTTCCAATGTTTAAACATACAAATGAATAAATAAAGATGAAGATGTGAAGAGACAGATGAAAGGCAAGATGGGAGAATAAAGAGACAAAGATGGGGAGACAGACAGACATATGGATGGATGGATGGATGATGGAAAGACAAAAACGGGCACACAGTTAGGCTTGTCACATCATAGGCTTTAGAGCTGGGAATGGGAAACAAAACAGCATTCCACAATTGGTGTCTCCTGAGAGGTCTCCTCCTCTGGTCCGTCTCTTGGGTCCCTCTGATCAGGTTAGGGAAACACTTGCTCCCCACCCTCATCCCTAGTTTTCTTGTGTCTCTGTGAATTGACCAGTCCCTCTCCTCAGAAATCCCCTCCCAATTCTGAGGATAGGGAAGTCATGGCAGAAGGGAGTGTTCTAAGTCAAGTTGACCTTATGCTCCTTCCACTGCCTAGGCTCAGCTTGGAGCCCAGGAAAATGGTGGGGGAGAGGGACAGTACTGACTGGGCCGGGAGGTAAAGCCCTAGCGCCCCGAGAGCTGGACCTGCTTCCAAAGAACCTCTGCTTTAGCCCTGCTCAGCCAAGAGAGGAACATGTCTCAGACGATGCATGTGTAGGCACTGAGACGGGCTTAGGGATACCTGGGAGGAGACCTTCTCCAGGCTTAACTTGCTCCTTGTGATTGTCCTCGGGGAATCCGGGGTGGGGGGCCAGCTGGATGCCATCTTTCCCACTCCAGTAATCTTAGGACCCCAGAGAAGAGGTTCCTGGGAGTGAGGAGAAACCTGAGAAAGAGGGAGGCACTCCCCTTGCTCTGATCTCCAATTCTGAACTAAGCTCTGACCGTTAGCCTTAAAGCTGAAGTTCAAGAGACTTTTCTGGTGGTCCAGTGGTTAAGATTCTGAGCTTCCAAGGCAGGAACGCAGGTTTGATTCTAGTCAGGAACTAAGGTCCCACAGGCTGCACAACGCAGACAAAATAAATAAATTTTTTTAAAAAAACACTGATGTTCAAATGCCTTCAAGAGGATAACATGCAAACCTTCCCTAATAGGGCAATTCAGTCCCCTTCCCTTTGTCCAAAAAGTTGCATGTTGAGGTTGTCAGAGCTAAAGACAAGCTATGGGAAATGGGAAAAGGGAGGCTATGGGAACAGCGAATTATGAAAGGGAAAAAAGGTTCACCCAGACAGATGGAGACAGTGGGGAGTGTATTCAGTGGAAAGGCATTCTGCTAGCAGTTCTTGTTGTTGCTGTTTAGTTGCTAAGTACTGTCCGAGTTTTTGTGACCCTGGACTGTAGCCCACCAGGCTCCTCTGTCCATGGATTTCCCAGGCAAGAATACTGAAGTGGGCTGCCTTTTCCTTCTCCAGGGGATCTTCCTGACCCAAGAATCAAACCTGTGTCTCCTGCATTGGCAGGTGAATTATTTACTGCCAAGCCACTAGGGAAACCCAGGAGCTCTTTCAATTCAACTGCTGTTCAATTTAGACACGAACCACCCAGAGCTAGCGTTAGACTCCACAGGTTTAAGGGCACAATCCCAACAAGCTTGCTTGAGATGCCAGCAACAAGTGGGGTCCTCAGGCCACCTGCATTTCTGACTAACTAGCTACAAGTCCAGGTTCTCAAACTCAGATCCGAGAGTTCATTAGAATAACTCATAGAACTCAGAAGTTCTATACTCACAATTAGTTTTTAATAAAGTAGGACTCTCAAGAGTCTTCTCCAACATAACAGTTCAAAAGCATCAATTCTTTGGTGCTCAGCTTTCTTTATAGTCCAACTCTCACATCCACACAAGTACTGGCAAAACCATAGCCTTGACTAGACTGACCTTTGTTGACAAAGTAATGTCTCTGCTTTTTAATATGCTGTCTAGGTTGGTCATAACTTTCCTTCCAAGGAGTAAGCATCTTTTAATTTCATGGCTGTAATCACCATCTGCAGTGATTTTGGAGCCCAGAAAAATAAAGTCAGACACTGTTTCCACTATTTCCCCTTCTATTTGCCATGAAGTGATGAGACCAGATGCCATGATCTTAGTTTTCTGAATGTTGAGCCAAAGAATTGACGCTTTTGAACTGTGGTGTTGGAGAAGCCTCTTGAGAGTCCCTTGAACTGCAAGATCAGTCCTAGGTGTTCATTGGAAGGACTGATGTTGAAGCTGAAACTCCAATACTTTGGCCACCTGATGCAAAGAGTTTACTCATCTGAAAAGACCCTGATGTTGGGAAAGATTGAGGGCAGGAGGAGAAGGGGACGACAGAGGATGAGATGGTTGGATGGCATCACCAACTCGATTGACATGGGTTTGGGTGGACTCCGGGAGTTGGTAGTGGACAGGGAGGCCTGGTGTGCTGCAGTTCATGGGGTCGCAAAGAGTCGGACATGACTGAGCAACTGAACTGAACTGAACTGAATATAAATCAGGAATATCCAAATGGAAAGACACACAAGAAGGATTTCAATACAGAGTTCCCATGCTCTTTTCCCATGGAGACACAAAAGGCACATCACCCTTCCAGTACGTGTTCACTAACAGTACATATTCACCAACCAGGAAGGTCACGAGATTTGGTGTCCAGAATTTTTATTGAGATTTCATACATAGGCATGAATGAATTGTTGGTGACATAACTCAATCTCCCCAGCCAAGATAGCTCAAAGCCTCAATTCTGCAATGATATGGTTGGTCTTTCTGCTGACCAGCCTCTATCCCAAGTCACCTCCTCTCTTAGCATAAATTCAGGTGTGACCCAAGGGGCTCACAAATAACAAAGAACTTGTATTAGTTGGGTTATTCAAACAATTTAGTGTCTCCCTTTTAGGAATAGAAAATTCCATGGATGGAGGAGCCTGTTGGGCTACACTCCATGAGGTCGCAAAGAGTCAGACACGACTGAGCGACTTCACTTTCACTTTTCAGGAATAGGGACAAAGGCCAAATTATTATACAATAGACAGAGCCCAGCATCTGAGTGAAGGGATGTGAATCACCAAAGCGGTGGGGACCAGGCCTCCTGCAGACATGACTCGGCTGGGGCAGGGCAGGAGTGTCACTATGGGTGTGACAGCAAGTGTTAGTGAGGATGTGCGTGGTAGAGGCACAGCTTCTCCACGCCCAGACTGCAATGCTTCCAACTGGCATCAGTGGATCTGTCTGTCACCTATCTGTATGTAGTCCAAGCCCGGGAAGATAGGTACAAGAGGGGAAAAGAGTGTGGGGTGGTGGGAAGAGGAGAGGTGAATTCATTCTCCACACTTCAGCTTAAGGGAACTTTTACTTCATTCATTTCTCGTCATTTTCTCCCATACTGTCCAGCCACAAGGCTCTCTCCCAGCCTCCCCAGACCAACTAGGACAGCTATTTCCAACCTTCCACATTAAGTTAATTGCTCTTTCCTGCCTTTAGTCCAGCAGCCTCTACAGGCCTCAGCCAGTCAGCTTCCTCTATGTGATCTTATTGTCTTTTTTGACCCCTACCCCCACCCCACTCTGTGCAGGTCTAACCCAGATGATAAGCTCTCTGAGGGCAGAATTTGTGCCTGTCTTCTTTACTGCTGTTTCCGCATGCCCACACACATTACCCAGCACAGAGTAGTCACTAAATGAATATTGGTTATGACTGCAGTAACAAAAATCTCAGGAAACAAGGTCTCAGTTCAGAGAGGAAGGGCTGTTGACCCGTGCCACTCAGCCAACAAGTATTCCTCTAGCCTGGCCTGTCTAGACTGGGCCCTCTCTGGAGACCTATTCCTCCTCTGCCCAGTATCATATATATAGAATGAGTCAGACAAGAAAGACAAGTGTCAGAGTAGAAGCCAAGATGGAGAGGAGAGGGGATTGGTAAAACAGTACAGGGACAGCGTCCCAAAACTCTTTTCTTGCTGCCTGGTGCTGAGGTCTCCATCTTCCCAGGGTAGAGCTCCAAAATCTGGCTCCATCCTCATAAAAGAGGGCTTTGTGCCCCGCACCTTAGTAATAAATACCGACTCTCCCCACACCACCCCCTCCCCGCTTTAGACATAAGCTCTGGCTCCACCTCCTAGTGTGACATATGGTCTCCGCCTCCTCTGAAGAGATGCTATGGCTCCGCCCCTTCCGGGTAATAGGTAAGCCCCACCCCTAGAGCGTGACGCTGTCACTGTGACATAACGTAAAGGTCTGCTTCCGGGGTGGAGCCAGGGAGGGTGGGCGTTTAGGCTGCGCCGACCCCTCAGCCCCCCTGCAGGTGACCCTATCCCCCGAAAATCCTCACCCGGGGCCCCAAATATCCCGGCCCTATGACCTCCAAGCCCTATCCACCTAAATGCCCCATGCCCCCGAGGTGTCCGACCTCCCCCAATCCCTTAATGTCTAGTGCCTCCCAGATCTTCAACCCTGTCCCGAGTCTTCCCAGGGCACCTGTCTCATATTACCCGAGAACAAGTCAGTCTTGTCCACAGAATGACAGAGAGGGGACCTGGGGTTGGGGAATTCTTGATCCAATCATGCCGCCCCCCAGGAGACGTTCGGAACCCAGGACATGTCGGGATTGAGGAGATACGAGGTGGCGCTGGAGGCGGAGGAGGAGTGAGTGGAGGCGGGGTTCTGCGGAGGAGGAACCTAAGCCGCTCCGGGGTGGGGGGTGGGGAGGGCGCGTGTTCTTCGGGGGCAGGAGAAGCGGGAGGGGTGGGGCCTCTTAGGGGCGTGGGCTCTCGAGAACCGCCTCTAGGGGGCGGGGCGGAGCCTTCCAAGAGAGGGGCCAGGCGTCCAAGGGGCGGAGTCTGTGGGGTCAGCCCCGCTCCGCCCCGCCCGGCTCTGCCTTCTCTTTGCAGGATCTACTGGGGCTGCTTCTACTTTTTCCCCTGGCTGCGCATGTGGCGAAGGGAGCGGAGGTGAGGGGGCTGCGATACCGCTGACCCGCCGGGGGAATGGGCGAAGCTCAGTCGGGGAGAACCGATCGGGGAGGAAGCTGGGAGCCCCCGCCCCATCTCATGCCAATGTCGGGTCGCCCCACAGCTCGGCGCACCCTCGGGAGCAGAAGCTGGAGCCTCTGCGGGGCCTGATGAGCTGTCTGTCAAGCGGCCTGGGCACTGCTCCCCAGCGCTCCGGCCGCAGCCTCCCCCGCCGCACCCCTGCCGCCACTGCTCAGCCAGCCGGTGCATTAAAGATTTAAACCAGAGCCACCGTGCTGCCCTCCTGACTCTGCCGCCGCTGCCGCCATTCGGGCTGGGAGCCCCTCTCCACGCCGGCTGTTTCCTTACTGACAGGGCCTCTCTCCCTGATAGAGTGCCCCTCCGTGTACAGACGCCCATTATTCCTAAGGGTCACTCATCAGAATCAACCTCCCCTTACTATCAGTGACTGCCTTCCACCACCTAATCCCCCATCCAGCCACACACAACACTCATCACTCTGAGTGCCCTGTATGGAGGGAACTGACTAATCCTGACCTGATCCTCCTCCCAATCTGATTCCCGCATCCCTAAATTCTCACAACCCCAGCTCTCTGCTGCCACCTTCCTCCTAGACAAGACTTTGCCAAGAATCTTCTCCTGGGAGAGGATCTAAAATATTTTTCAAGTCCATAGTTGTAGGAAGTAGCCTGTGATAGGAGGGAAAGATTCATAGACGTTGTGCTGTCAGCCTGCCATAGGGGAATGACTTAGAATTGTTGAAGGTCTTTCCTACAGTTAACATCCCAGCTACTGGTTCCTCCAGTCTGATCCCAAATTTAAAGATAATTGACATCAGGGAATTCCCTGATGGTCCAGTGGTTAAGATTGTGTGCTCCCACCACAGGGAGCACAGTTTCCATCCCAGGTTGGGAAACTAAGATCCTGCATGCCAGTGTGGCACAGCCAATAAATAAATAAATGAAGTACAAAGATTCTTGGTATCAGTCCCCCACGTGTTACCTCCCTAGGAGAACCCAGTGGCCCCTGCTCCCTAACTTCCTTGTCTGTCTTGTCATCTAGTTGGCTGAAATCCACTAGTTCCTAAAGTGATGAAGGGTCAGGGACTCCTAGGGGACCTGCTTTCAATTAGGGACTCGCCCCAGCACCAGGGAGGGCACCAAGAATTAAGCTAAAGAAAGAGCTCAGTTTGTGAGTGGGGGCAGAGCTGGCTTTCAGCCTGGGGCTGACCCTGCCATAGCAGGCTATAGCTGGCCCTGTCTTTGGAGAAGCCAGAGGGGAGAGATGGGTACATATCTGGAAGACTTGGTTTCTTCCTTCCAAGCCCTCTGGACTGACTGGTCTGGGAAAGACTACACAGTGTGTGACAGACAGCCAGCTGATGAAGATTTATGACACGATGATGGTGCCTTAGTGGCTGCACCTAAGCTCTGGGGCACAAGTCCAGACTGGAGGGTAGGCAAGAGACTACTGTAAGGCCTCGTATTAGAAATTCCAAGATGAATGACCTCTGGGTTGTGGCCATCATCAAGGATGGATGCAGGCTCTTGAGGCATTTCCTCACAATGTCTGCATCAAAAACCCTGACCAAAGTGGAGAACCCTGACCAACCCTGCACCTAAACCTCAGAATCCTCAGGATACTCATACTTCCTGAATATCCACAAAACAGACTCCAGGGAAGGACCTCTGAGCCTTAACCTGGACAGGAGCACTAGGAGAAGCTCAAGTTGTTCAGCCTGGGAGGGAATTAGTCCCTATTCTGGGAGCTGATGGTCCCTTCTGATTGGTGCAGCAGGAAGATGCCCAGGGAAGTGTGAGTCCCTGTCTCAAGAGTAGGCCTGCCCCATAGAGGGTACGTAACTGGTCACAGAGCACAAGGTTGCAGATGGCATCCCTGAAACAACCAGATAAGGGCTGGATTATTGGATTATGATTCAGTTTACGTTTCATATAGAGAGCAGGACAGGAGGGTTGAAATCTCCAGATGGAGAGTGGGAAATTCAAGGTGCTGAGGGCACTAAGCAGCTTGCCCCCACCCTGTGCTGGTCCCAGCTTCCTGGAAAGGACAGGAGGAGGAAGAGGAGTCATAGTTTTGCTTTGGGGTGGGGGGATTAAGGGGAAGAGGAGGTAAGGGCTGGATACAGGATTGAAAGAGAAGGGACAGGAAGGAGATGGGAGTTTGGGGTTTTAGCAAGAGTATGGGCTGCAGAAGGTATAAGGGTTGGGGGCGGGGGGTTGGGGGGGGGGGGGATGGTGGGGGGGGGGCGGGTAGTTCTTCCAGGCCAACAATAGAGAGAAACAGGAATTTGAATAGAATGAAGGAGAGATAATTGAGCTCTGGAATCTGATGTCTCAAAAAGTCAAGGACTGGAAGCCCCAGGCCCCTGCTGGTAGGAGGCTGGCATCTCTCGGACAGGACTTGGCAAAAACAAGAAGGTAAGATTTCTTGGGTCTTTTACCTGTTTGACAGCAGCAACCTGGCACCAAAGAACTTTGATCTTCCCTCATGTGCGCTTTTATCTACCTCATCCTTCCTCTGTCTCATCTTCCTGGGAAAAGCAACCCTCACCTCAGTTATCCCCAAGGCACCGCATTACCACCCAAAAGGGACTTCTCCCAGCTTCTCACTCTGAATGTGACTGGCCCAGGTGAGACGACGACTCAGCCAAAAGGTCTGCTTTCGGGACACATTCCCATCAATGTCTGCTAAGACAAGCAGGCTAGGACAGGAAACGGGGATGGGAAAGCAAAAGCAAGCTGGTGCCAGCCTGCCCTGTGCTCCCATCCTACCCACAGTGCCATCAGAATTTGGGTGTGCTAGTGTGATTGTGTGGTGTGATGATTGTGAAAACACAACTGTGTGGGAGTGGGACTTTGAGTATAACCGGGGCTATATGATTCTGTCTGGGATTGTCTGACCATGTGAGGTTGATCCAGTGACTGAGGTGTGACTGTGAATGTGTAACTACAGGTATGAGTGTGAATGTCCTCATTGGATTCTACTGTAGATCCTCTGCCCCCTTTACTGTACTGTCAGCCCCCAAGTGCATAACCCATCTCCGCAGCTTCTCTGCCCAGGACTTAGGAGCCCATGGGAAACAGCAGTCCTAAAAAAGGAGGGGTCTGTGGCACAGGGGTCTGTGGGTAATTAGAGCCCAGGAATGTCACAAGATGAGCAATACATCTTCACCTGCGGCTGACTCACCTGGTGCCCCAGGTATAAAAGGCACCCAGATAAAAGGTAGGGAAGGAGGAGGAGAGAGAAGTATCCAGGCTGAGCATCATGAAGGGGCCCTCACCCACCAGCAGCCTCCTGCTGCTCCTGTTGTTCCTGAGCCCAGACCCTGGAGGAGGTGAGTGAGTGGGGGTCTAGAAGGCCGGGGTTTGGGTGAATGGGATTGAGGGAAAGGGGCCCAGGAAGCCCAGCCTCCAGGCTTCTGATGGAGTTTGGGGTCAGAAGCCCTCTGAACACACCATCCTGTTCCCCTAGCATTTCCACTGGCACTCAGCACTGCATGCTGTACTCAGCTCTACCGACAGCCACTCCCAAACAAGCTACTGAGGAGGGTCATCCGAGTGGAACTTCAGGAAGCTGACGGGGACTGTCACCTCCAGGCCTTTGTGTGAGCTTTGACTCTGCCCCTGATTTGTCCCTGACTGACCTCAGTCCCAACCCCCTCCCAATTGCTAATTCTGATGCCAACTCGGGTTTTCATTTGGCCTTTGCCTCTAACTCCTGGGTCTCACCCTCATCCCCCCAGTTATGACTGTGGCTTTGAACCTTTCCTTTCCCAGGCTTCACCTGTCTCAACGCAAGGTCTGCATCCACCCCCAGAACCGCAGCCTGATTCGGTGGTTTGAGCGCCAAGGGAAGAGGCTCCAGGGAACTCAGCCCAACCAGAGTTTGGAGCTCATAGGGAAAATGGGCTGGGGCCCCCAGTAGCCAAAGTAATAAAGCAGTAATGCACAATAGTCTCTGCTTGTGGTCTCCAAGTTCAATGTACTCTCCTGTGAGTCCGGAATCTGGAGCTTTGAGACATGTCAATAGACAGAACCTCCTCATTCTCTTTATTCATACCCTCACAACTCCCCCCAGGGGCAAAGCCAAGAGCATAAGACCCACACACACTCCCCAGGTACCTATATACACACACGCAGAGAACACACATCCCCTGCCTCACATACACTTGGACACACACAGACATACACACCTACACACATTCTTCAGGTAGACCTCCAGCTCTGGGATAAAGTCAGAGGTCCAGGCACCTTTCAACTGGCAAGTTGGGAACACAGAGTCTCATAGAAATGAGCTCCAAACAGAACTTCCAGCTGAGAACCCGCCTCCAAGGGGATCTGCTGTTCTGCCTGGGTTCCATCTGTCCATCCATCCACACCAGCATTATAGTTGGAATGAGCTGAAGGCCTCCAAGGTCCTCTACAGGTTTGGGACTCCTACAAGAAAGAGGAAAATCAAGGGAGATGGTAAGACTAGATCTTGTCCCGGATTTCCTGAGAATGAGGGAGGGGACCCAGTTATGAGCCCAACACTCCAAGAATGAATAAGGCAGCCACTTGTGTGTAAGCCCCAACATCCTGGAGATGAGGAAGTGGATCCAGCTCTGGGCCCCGGCACATCAAGAATAGGGGAGGGGATCCAGATACCCCAAGAATAAAGATGGACATCCAGCTCTGAGCATAATACCCTGAAAATGAAGGAGTCCCATCTAGGAGCCCCAGCATCCTGCAAGAGACAGAAGAGACCCAACTCTGAGCCCAGGGACTCAAGAATGAAAGGCCCATCTCTGAGTACAGAAGTCATAAGAATGAGGAGACCCACCTTTGATTCCCAAAACCCTTATGAGGATTAAGGCATGTGGCTCTTAATCCATACAGTCAAAATGAGGTCACACATTTCCCAAGCCCAAACCTCCCAGATGTCACACTCACCTGGAAGCTTGTCAACTGAAATCATTGGGGCCAAGAGCCCAGATTTTTGGGGTCCATCCTTCTCATCTGGTCTCAACCTTAGCCTAGAGCACAAAAAAGAAGTTGTCTCCCTAACAATGTGGGGCATCTCAGACTCTTCCAAAAAGGTTTATTAGTAAAGAGTCAAGAGAGGAAAGAGTAGAATCATGAAGTTGGGAGTGGAAGAGGGTGGAGGAATGGTTCCAGATTCAGATATGCTGGGTTTGGGGTTGTGAGGGGTAGGAATGGGTGTGGTCTGTGGGTATCAGAGCATCTGTGTGGGATCAGAGGCTGAGGGGCCAGTCACTTACCAGAGCCCCAATGCCAGGGCCCCAGCCACCAGTCCCAGGAAAGAGAAGATTCCCAAAGATGCCAGCACAGCCACCTGCTCCAGAGGGTCTCTTTGGTCTGAGGCGGAGGGTCACATGTCAGCTGCAAGAGCAAGCCTGCCTGACCAAACTCTGTGCCCCCTTTTCCCTGTGGCTTTGTCATTCTCTCCCACCTTTGCCCATCTGCCCAAGCTCACCAAGTGGCCGCGGGTTGGGTAGAAGGGACGGCCTTGGGGGAGCGGGGCTGTCCACCTGATGTTCTTCCTCTGGATGTCTGCATTGCTGGTTCCCAACTGGTATCTCCTTTGGTAGGGGCTCTGGAGGGAGATGAAACCTGAGAACTGTCCACAAGGGGTGGGGATAGAGGCCAGAGCCTGCCAGGTGCCAGGAGAGGCCAGGGCCGGGGTTGGACCCTGCAGCGCCTAGGAGGCAGTGCATGAAGGGGCAGAGCCAGCTTTCAGTAAGTAAGCAGGGGTAAAGGCTGAGAGTTAGGGTTAAAGCTAGGGTAAGGCTTAAGCTAGGGCAGGGCTGCAGGCAGTACAGCTGAAGCCTGGGGCCGTAATTGCCAGCTAGTCCCTGGATAGATACTAGTTGGCTTGGCCTCTGCCCTTTCCTTAGGCTCTTTCTCTCACCGGTGCTTGGAATCCCCCAGGCCTCGGGGCTCCAGGAGCTCCAGGTGCCAGCGTCCAGAAAGTCCCGGGCGCTGACGCGCACGATATGGGGCAGCCCAGCCACAGCATCGGTGATCACCTCCTCCAGTCCAGCTGGCTCCACCTGGGAGTGCAGATAGTTCCCTGGCAGGTTATCCAGTTATAAGCACTCAGCCTTCCACCCGCCTCCAGCCCCAGTCTGAAAAAAGCACCCTTTCCTCCCAGCCCAGTCTGATACAGCCTTCTGGGCCTCATATAGGGTGGCTGGTGGTATCAGGTCTACACCTAGCATTCACAAGACAAAAGTGCATAGTGGTTCTGTAGATAGGCTGTGATTTCAGACTGACTGCCTGGGTTCAGATCTTTGCTGTACCACTTACTGAGTAACCCTGGGCCTCTCTCTGTACCTCAGTTTCTCCATTTGTAAAATAGAGGTGAAAATACCTAAAGGAGATAGTACATGTGTACACCTAAAGTACACCTAAAGGAGATAGTAAATGTAAAGCACAGTGCTTGGCAGACAGTGTTCAGTAAATATTGGTTATTATCTGAGGCAGCAGCTCCCAGGGCCTGATGCTAGCCAATCTCTGCCACCTCCAGAGGTGAGGATTCACCTTTATTCACACATGAGTGTATCAGTGTTTGTGCCTCTGGGTGAAAGGCCCTCCCTTTCCTAGAAAAGTTATTTTTAAAAAGTCACTGCTATCTACCCACAGATGGGCTGACATCAGTTATAGCCCCGGAGGGTGGAGGGTGGAGGCGTGGTCACTGTGACAAGGCCTGGCCTAGGGAGAGTGCTCTGTAGGCGGGGAGCCCATGGGGCATCAGTGACTTGCCAGATCTAGTCATGCAGAACACCAGCAACAAGAAACTAGAGACAGGACCCACAGCCCTAGACCAGGGTGCACTCCAAGGCCTCACCGTAGACCAGGCTGGATGCTGCGCTGGACGGTACTGCAGCCGGAACTTGAGCAGGAAGTGGGGCTGGCGGGGCCAGGAGGCAGGGTACATCCAGCTAGCACGCAGGCGGCGAGGATAGCCAGGCACCGACTCTACCCGCAACCCTTGGGGTGGGTCAGGGCGCACTGAGGGCAGGTGAACGGGGAGTGGGGAACACAAAGTCAGGGCAGAGAGAGGTACTCATCCTTCCCCCACCACCTCCCAAGGGAAGGCGGGTGTGTGCCTAAAAGTCCCAGAGGGGAGGCACTGCCAAGGAACTTGGGGAAATCTTAGGCTTGATCATTCCTTAGGCTCAGGATCTGTCTGTCATCCCTATTATCTGAGGACAGATTTTTGAGATGTTTGTTGAGTGAGTTAAAGAGTGATCTGCTTTCCCTCCAAGGAAGATGAGTTGGCCCAAATTCCAGCCAGAGCCTTCATGATCCCCTCCCACACACAGATCAAGAGGAAACCAGCAAGGGCTTCCACTGGGCAGGGAGGATGTAAGATGGAGCTGCCTTCAGCACCGGGCCTGGAAGCAGAAAGGCAGCACTGGGGTTGAGCAGCCAGGAAGGACTTGTAAGGGAAAGGGGTGGTGGCAGTAGAGCCTCTAGAAGCTGATGTAACCCTGCCTCCTGGGGTTCTGATCTCTTTGGATTCTTCTTAAGTCTCCCTGGGGGCCGTCTGTGTGCTGAAATGGACCTGTGTTGGGAGGGAACTGTGTGGGAGCTCAGAGGGAGAAAGATTATTAATTACGGGGGTATCTATACTCTGGGGTCCAATCTGGGGTCTCTGTGGTAGGGATCTGGAGAGACCTGTAGGACTGGGTACTCACAGATGCTCTGCAAGCTCACATCCAGCAGGCGGGTGCTGGCCCCCAGGGGGTTCACTTCAGTCACATTGATACGATACTGGCTCCAGAACTCTGCCCCATGGACTACACAGCGGGTTGCCCCAGGGGGGTCCTGTGAGCATGGCCAGGGCCCTGTGGATGGACTCATCCTAGGAGGAAGGATATGGTCTTGAACTCTGGAAATGTTCGCTGTGGGATCCATCTGGAGCCCCCAGCTTCCCCCTCACGTCCTACCTTTGGCCATCAGCTCCCGGCACAGTCTTCTTCCTGGCAGGGAAGAGGTCATCTGAGGTCAGGAAGGAAAGGCAGGTCCTCCCTCTCTCTCAGACCTCCTTCAGTACCTCCCTACCTACTCCCATACCCAAACATATAGGCATACATGCCTGAGGCTGAACACACCTGTAGGAGGTGAGGTAGCGGGTGGGTAAACCGCCGACCTGGCTGGGACTCCAAGTGCAGGAGAAGTTCTCGTAGTCAGCAGCTCGGCAGGAAACAACAGGGCGGGTCGGGGGGTCTAGAGGCAGAGGGTGCAGCTGGAGAATGAGAAGTCCCCAGGCCCTCCCCATCCCAGAAGGCTTCCTCTGGGCCTGAAGTCCCTCAGAAGCCCCACTTCTCATCACCCCCGCACAACACTCCTCCCCAACTCACAGCCTAGCCGCAGGGTCACCATGCCCCCAAGTGCACCATCCAGGGTCCGGCAGATATAGGTGCCCTCGTCAGTGCTTTCTGCCCGGGCCAGGACCAGTTCGGGCCCTAGCCCAGAGTCAGGTCCCTGGAGCAGCCTTGTCTCCCCGTCCCGAAACCAGGACACCGGGGCTCTGAGGGTGAAATGAGATGATGATAGATGGAAGGAAGAGTCAGAGTGTGAGTCAGACCACGCCATAGCTCTCCACTGGCTTCTTGGTGTGCTTGTGGTAAAATTCAAACTCCATTTGCTGGCTTACAAAGCCCCTGGTGATCTAGCCCTCACCTTACTTTTCTTCTTCATCATCTCCCTCTCTCCCCTTCCACCACTGCACTTCAGTTAGGTTATGCTTCTTTCAGTTCAAGACTGTGGAGCTTAGGAATTCCCTAGTGGTCCAGTGGTTAGGACTCTGTGCTTCCACTGCTAAGGGCCCAGGTTCGATCCCTGGTCAAGAAACTAAGATTCTGCAAGCCAGGGCATGGCCAAAAATAAATAAATTTTAAAAGTTTAAAAATCTGATTTTTTTAAAAAGTATGGAACTCATTCCCAGTTCAGGGCTTTGCACTAGCTGTTCTGTCAGGAATGCTTGCTTATACCATAACCTTCAGAAATCAGCTTCAATATCACCTCCTCATGGACTCCCCTAAGGGTCCAGTGTCTAAGGTTCCACATTCCCAATGCAGGGGGCCCAGGGGGCCCCAGGTTTGATCCTTCATCAGGGAATTAGACCCCACATGCCACAACTAAGACCCAGTGCAACCAAATAAAATAAATACACTTATCACCTCCTCAGAGAGGCCTTCCCTGATGACCAATAAAAAGCGATCACTCAATTCTTCTCTTCCACATCGCTCCCTTTTGATTTTATGCCCTGCAGGTATTACTACCTGGCCTCTTGCCTGGCTTGTGCACTGCTGTATCCCAGGTCTAGCTAGAATAGACCAGGCAATGAGCAGGCACTCAGTACATGTAGGTTGAAGGTTCAGTTGAATAAGGATGGTTTGAGGTTAGGACAGAGAGGTGAAGGTCACAGATACAAGGGGCAAGGATGGGAGGGGTCTGAGGACCAGGCAAGGTCAAGAAAGCGTCGTGAGAGGGTTCCATCAGCCCAACATGCCGGTGGAGCACTTACCCAGCAGTCACTCCAGGGCAACACAGCGTCAGGGCCCTGCCAGGCTGCCCATACTGGAACCCTGTGGAAGGCACTTCTGAGCAGAGGCTCTTCCTTTCCCTCTCTCCCATCCTACCCCACACTTTGTGAGAGTGACAGGATAAGGGGTGGAATTTTAAGACCCAGCGGGGTCATGGGGTCAAAGCATCATGTTATAATCTGGAGACAATGCTCAAAGGGCAGGGGGGAGAGGGAATGCTGCCAGGTTGGATGTCAGCAGTTGGGAGGGTCACAGGGCAGGACTGAGAAGAGGCCACAGTGCTGGTGGCATCACAAATCAGAGTTGGGGGTCATAGAGCAGGGTTCTTCTCACCTGGGGGGCCCCAGGCCTGGGGGCAGGGAGACGAGGCAGACACCAGGGCTGCAGCCACGGCCACCAGGACCCTGCTCAGCCCTGAGCAGCTGCTGCTCATCTGCGGAGAGAAAGGCAAGGTCAGCGATACCCCATGCCCAAGATGGGAGGCTAAAGCCTGCTTCCTCCTCTTCCAGACTGGGGCTTTCTAGGAGGAAAAGAGGTTGCATGTGAGGTAAGGCTATCAGATATAATTGGAGGGTCTGATGTAAGGTCTCCTTTCCACCATACACCTAGTGCTGTGTGTGAGTACAAACACACACAAACACACACACACACACACACACCCCATCACACCCTCCTTCTCAGTCATGGGCTTAGGGCCCAGAACAAAAGCCGGAGGCAACAGCATCTGCCAGTACCGCCACCTCCCCACCCCCCCGAACCACCCTTGGCGCCCACCCCTGGCACCAAGCACTGGCTCAGGCTCCATTAACTCCTCCAATCCAGCTGTTGGGAATTCCGTGTCCATCCCCACCTGGCTCAGGGACAGCCGCTGCCTCCCTGACGTGTGGCCACCCTTGTCACCCTGGGGTGGGGACTGTCAAGGGTGGGTCTGAGCCCACCCTGCTCCCCTGCCAAGAGGCCTAGCCCTGCGCTGGCTGCCAAGCCTGGCCCCTTGCTCTGGCTATTTGGGCTGCTCCTCTGAGCTTGACTCTGGAATCTTGTTGGTCTCGAGCCTGGGAGGCTGGACAGGGTTAGGGTGCAGGCTGAGGCTGCAGAGTTAAGCAGATCCAGATGCCCGGGCTGCTGCCAGAGGCTGGGGTGGGCAAGGAGCCAGCAGATGGAGACAGGGTGGCGGGAGGGGAGAGGAGGCTGAGAGGAGCTAGGAGCCTGGGGGAACAGGAGGCTGGGGTGGGGGCCACGGGGCCAGAGATGCCCAGAGATCAGGACTGGGAGGTGGTGGGGGCTGGGCCAGGGCAGCAGGATCTCACAAAGGCTGAAAACATAACCAACTGTGTATGTGTGAGGGATTGGGGTGCTACAAGAGAGGGATTCAGGTTGGGAGAAAACAGGAGGAGGAAGGCAGTGCGGAGGTGGGAACTGGGGCAGGAGAAGGGACAGATTGGGAAAGGGCCCCAGGCAAGGGCTCTAGAAAAAGGAGAGCCCAAATCCCCTCCACCCACAGAGCTGAGCAGGGACCTCTATGTGTCTGTGTGTCTGTTCGAGTGTGTCTAGTGGCTCACCCCGGCCCCCCAGCCACATTTACCCTGCTCAGCCCTGCCCTACCTCGGTGATCCCAGTGGCTGACTGTCCATGGCCTCCAGGACTTCCTCCCACCAGCTACAGTACGGTCTCAGCTCCACTCAGTTCTGCGACCCCAGAATCGTCCCCTCCTTCCTCTTCCCTGCCCCCGCCCCTCTGGGCCCCCACAGCTCCGCCGCCGGCCCCCTCCCCCTCCTCCCGTTTCCCCTCCCACCCCCTCTCACCCAAGGCCCTGGGAAGGGAAGAGGCCTCCCCCAAGTCTGGAAAGGAAGCCACAGGCACAGCCAGGCACAGCCAGAGAGAAAGGAGGGCTGCTCTGTCCCTGTCAGTGAGAGGTTCCCTGTGTTCTCACACAGCCAAACACAGGCACACTCACAAGGGGATTCCCTAGGCATCGACAAGGACACTCCTCTGAACACACGTGGACATAGTCAACTGAAAAAGCAGACACACACTTGTGCTCCCACTCTTTTCATATTAACTTCCCAGCAAATATTTCCTTAGGGTACAGCTGGCTGTGTTTTAAGGGGAAGAGAGGCCCCATGTTGAGGGGTATAAAGAAAAGCCAAAGAGTCCAGCTTCCCCCTCCCCTGGACGTTCCAGCCATTTCTCACCTCCCCCTACCTCCCCCCTCTCCTCCTCAGGCCCCAGCACCAGGAAATGCCTTTGGTCCCTGGTGCCAGACTCACAAGACCCACACTTACCCTCAGACACACAGTCTCAGATACAGGCACTCACAGTTACACCGATACACTGAGACATGTACATTTACACATACCCAGACACGCACAAAGACACAGACATCTCAGTCTTTCTTGCACAGTCACACACACACTTAGCACTCCGCCCCCGGGATGGGGTCATAGCACTCCCTGTGAGCAACTCCTCATCATGGTTTAAGCCTCTTCTTCCAAGGGGCTCTTAGCAGAGATCCCTGGGGAGATGAAACTGTGAAGAGGCACAGAGTGTGAGCTCTAGGAAGAAAGTAATAGGGAGAGGAAAGACATACAGAAAACTGAGTCAGGCAGGCAAACAGAAAATAAGGATCAAGGGACCTGTGACAAAGGAGCACTAAAAGAAGGGGAAGCCAAGTGTGTTGGGATGGGTCCATCCACGCAGGCCACTGAGTAGAAAGGTCAGTGTCATCAGCTACCTGCCGAAGTGGGTCCCCAAAATGCAAACCCAGCTCCAGCCCTCCCCAGTCTAAGTCAGGACACAGGACACACGTGGAGTGCAAGTCCCATTCTTACTCTGCCACAGCTGAAGTCACACCTGAGCACACACAAACCCAGCCATGCACTCTCAACGCTGGCAGACACGATCTCAGATCCCGCAGAGACCTTCCCAAAACACAGTTGCCCCGTTGTGCTCACGGGCCCTCTCACCCGCACAAACGCTTAATCCAATCTCTGCCCCTACACTGCACACAGACAGACACACGCACACGGAATCGCACACCCGCACAGCCACATGCAGACTCAGCCACAAGCACAGCGACACCCGCAGGCATACTAGCTGACAGTTGCACCAAGCGACACTGTTTGTGAAGTCTCGCACACTGACATCGTCACACACAGCCTTGGCAGTCTCACACGCGCGCGCGCGCGCGCACACACACACACGCGCGCGCGCGCGCACTGACAGTCTGTCAGTCTCTCAGTCCCACACCCCCCTGCCCCGCCCTCTCCTGGCGAGGCTCCCGCCAGTTCACCCGCTGCCCCATCAGGCCTCACCTTCCGCGGCCGCCGCCGCCAGCGCCCTCCGCCCTCGCCCTCGCCCTCGCCCTCTGCCCCGGCCTCGACTCCCTCCCGCCCTGGGGCCCCGCCGTGGGGGCGGCTCCGCCCAGGCGCCAATGGAAGGAGCGGGGTGAAATAGGGGGGGTCTCGGCCCATTGGAGCCTCCAACTGCCAATCACCTCCACCCCCACCTCGGCCGGACACTTCCTGTCCCGTCCGGGACTGAGGAGGCTGCCGCTGGGGGACAGAGCTTGGAGCCGGGTTCTTGGGTCGGGGCCCCGAAAGCCCCTCCTCCTGGGACCGCGGTACCCGAAGCTCCCAGGCCCCTCCCCCTCCCAGCTGCCCGCAAACAAAGCCTCGGGTTTTGTGGCTTAGGAGCTACTGGGCAGGTGACCGGGGAAGCTGAAGGTGCCCCTGACTCCAGATAAGACGAGGTGAATTGCTGTTAAGGCAGGCGGTGGGTCTCAAACGTCGCTGGACATTGTGGTTTTATAACCGCCAAGCCGCATTCCAATTAAATCAGTAGTTTAAAACGAAATGCAGGCCACTCAAAGGTGTAGGATCAAACGTGCATGCGTGTGTGTGTGTGTGCGCGCGCGTGTGCGTAGTAGGAATATATGTCTTAAGAAACTAGCCACCCATTTAAGGTTCCATTCCCCGTTCAATGGGGACTCAAGGAAAATGTGTGCCACGTTTGTCTGAGCTTCTTCAAAACAGGGTTTGTCTGAGCTTCTTCAAAACAGGGCAACACACCAAGTTGACCCTTCCCCTCCAGGGTCTCTAGGAAGACAGGACCCAGGGCTGGAAGGCAGCAAAGGTTCACCTGGATCAGGGTATTTTGGTACTGCCTGATGTGATTTCCCCTCCCAGAGACTCAATTCCCTTGGAAAGAAAGGAGGCAAAATGTGTTCTGGCCATTCCTGCATCTCTCACAAGCTCCTGACTTCACCTAAATGTTTGGAGGATCCTAGGTGCATCACATCTCCTGGGGTGTATGACTTGTTATTCCCGCAGTTACAGTCTTGCCAGGGAAACAGGTCCAGAGAAGCGGGGGTAGACCCAGTGTCACTCTGCAAACCATGCCCTCTTTCCAGGCCTCAGGGCTCCTAACTCTGGCAGCCCCTCCCTGCCAGGGCTGTCTTCTGTCCTCTGCAATGACTAGGGCACAGGGGCAACAGAGGTGTGCAGACACTATGCAAACACGCTGCATGTGGGAGTCTGGAAAGGCCAAGGACAAAAAGCCACGTACACGTTCCCTGCCCGCCCATTCAGCCCCTGTGGGCTGGAGCAGAGCCAAGATGCAGCCACTCACAAAGCCAGGGTTCTGGCCAGCGGCCCAGGGCCTGGCCACTGACCACTGGGACTAGGATTCTCCTCTCCTGATGCCCACCAAACCCTCAGTCCCAGGCTTGGTGAATTGACACCCTAGGGATGGTGCAAGGGAGGCTCTGGTTTTCCCAAAGCCTCAGCCAAAGCTAAGAACAAAGGATTCTAAAACAATTTTAAACTGTGCTGCCTTTGCTACCCTAGGAGTAAAAGACTCTAAGCCACACACAACGAGTATTAATTTTGTTCAGAGATTTGGGGTGAAGGAGAGGTGGGGAGGTCGCACTCTTAAATTTTTGCACATCTCTTGGAGACGCGGGTTCAATCCCTGGGTCAGGAAGATCCCCTTGGAGGAGGAAATGGCAACTCACTCCAGTATTCCTGCCTGGTAAATCCCATGGACAGAGGAACCTGGCGGGTTACAGTCCAAAGGGTTGCAAAGAGTCGGACATAACTGAGCGACTGAGTAAGCAAAAACGTTGACAAAGAAAAGTTGTGGCTGGAGCTATGCCTTCAGCCTTTAACCCCAGACCCCCAGGGATCAGAGTTCACACTCCTCTGGCATTAGAATATGTGATTAAAGTTTGAGAAGCATAGTTTTATTGATCCCACATCTGCCCAAACTCTAAGCCCTGGTTCCTCAGGCAGAAGGCCCTGTGGTCAGAGTGGTCAGACGATGGCTGTTGTCTCCCTGTCCTTCTGCCCCAGGCGGTAATGAACCTCAGGAAGTGCTCTTAGTCTCTCTGCAGCCTGGAAGGGGGAAAGGGGATAATTACAGAGGGTAATGTTTGCCCAGAATGGGGTATGGAGTTCTGAGTGCGAGAAGACACTAGACACTGGGGAGGGTGTATGGGGCAGGGAGGCTGGTGAGGAGGACTGCTGGAATAGCCAGAGATGAAGGAGTTGAGCTGCTTTGGAGTCCCCAGGAATACCCAAGTTATGGGGGGTTTTAGGATCATGATTATTGGGATCCCTTGAGGAAACAGGAGAGAAAAGGGGACCCAAGGATCCAGGGTGTTCCAATCCTGACCTGCTCTGGGGTGAGGTCCCTCTGGGCCTGGGCAAGCATTTCATAGCCAACCATGAACTTCCGGACTGTGGCAGAGCGGAGGAGTGGAGGGTAATAATGAGCATGTAGCTGCCAGTGGTCCCAGTTGGCTCCAGCCTCTGACCCCGTGGGAGCCCCTGAAAGAAAGAGGCAGAGATGGCTGGGAAGCGTCCTTCCTTAGTTTTTCAGCCTAGCTCCCCAAACCATAGCAGGTACCTGAAAACTATATCTTCCAGCATTCTCTGCCAGAGAGACAAGGCACCGGAAAGTGCACTGGGAAACATAGTGTCACTAAGTTCGCGTCTCCACCCTCAGTTCCGGCATATCTGCTCTGAATGCTTCCCCAGAAAGTGTTCCAAGGCCTGCTGGGAGGTGCGGTCCACTAAGCTGGGATACAGGAGCCCAGAAATGGTGTTGGGAATAGATACGGGTGCTCTGGAAGCCTCACCGTGCCAGCCCATGGAGTAGGGGAAGGAGGTCTCAAATAGGTTGTCATACTTGGTCAAGAGCTTCTTCATGGTGGAGGACAGATCTGAAATCAGAGCCGGACTCTCAGTCTGGGGTGCCGATGCTGTCCCCACCAGAGCCATCCCAGCCAAAGCCTGGCCCCGGGGGCCCAGTTGGGAGACTCACCGTCACGCTCAGCGGGGGTCAGCTCAGGCAGCCGCCGCACATGCCGACGGGGCAGCAGTAGTGTCTGGAAGGGCCACACTGCCCAGAAGGGGACCAGCACTAACCAGTGCTCACTAGTTAGGACCAGACGTTCCTAGGCCAACCCAATGGAAATGATGTCATCAAGGTGGGTGTGAGGAGGCCAGCAAACAGGTAAGGGAAGACAAAAAAACCTACGCAGAAACTGATGGCTTCTCACCACCTCTACCACTACCACCCTAGTCTAAGCCTCATTATCTTTCCTTTAGCTTATTTCTGTGTCCTCCTAGCAAGTCTCTCTGCTACTTCCCTTCTCCCTCACACACCTCTCCTTTTGGGGTGAGGCTAGGGGCTTCTTAGGGACACACGATTTGGCTTTCTCCCACCTTCCTGAGCAGCTCCTGGCGGCCGTACTCCATGAGCAGGGGCTCTCCATGCTGACTCTGGTAGGCCCGCTGACATCGCTCCTCACGCTGGGCGACATCTGGCAGGAAGCTGCTGGCCCATACCTGTCAAGGGGCAGGAGAAGAGCAGGCAGATCCTTTACCCCCCGAGCCTCCACATCAGTAGCATACTTCCTCTGGCCTTTCCCTTACTCCAGTTCCCTACCCCACAATACCGGGTTGGACTCAGCCCGGATACCTATGGAAGCCCCTCACACTCTTACCTGGCAGTGGGGATGGGGGTTAGAACAGCCCATCATGGCTCCTTTGTTTTCAAAGATCTACGAGGTAGGAGTAGAGAGCTTTATAGCCAAAAAGACACCAAGTCAACCCCTCCCGACCACAGCCCATGGAAATAAAAGGGCCAATTCCCAGAACCAAATTGTACCACCCCCTCCCTTACCATCTAGTTGAGGGGGCAACCTCACAGACCTGCACCCAAGGGTACTGGGCACCCAATTCCTCTGTGACTGAGGCCCACGCATCAACAACAGCTCGGATCTCAGGGACTGACATGAGTGGCAGGGTCACATCCGACCAGGGGTGGAAGCACATGACCTTACTAGGTGGTAAAGGAAGGAGAGATGACATAGGTATAGGGCTTGCTGTGTTGGGGGTAGGGCCCAATCCTAGTATTCAGTCCAGGCCCCAGGTTGAAGGGTATAAGAGAAGAAATTCATTGTTACCAAACTCCTCGAGCAGCCTCTGCTTGGAAAAGGGGGTGATCACTGGGCCCTAAGATAAAGGGGTATCACTCTCTGCAGCAGAAGTCCCCCAACAAGGTACAATCTCTTTACTCCCCAACAGCACCCAGAGTCAGATTACCTGGACTAGGGGCATCAGGCTGAAGAGCTGGGAAGTCGTTGTCAAACAGGAAGGTGCCTTCATAGTCAGGATTCACCTACAGACAAGGATGGGCTAGAAGCCTTTGCTGGCCCATACCACCAGTCATCTGGTGGGCCTCAAGGTTATAAGTAGGTGAGGAAGACCACTCTGAGGTCAAAAAGACTTGGTGGGATATGACCCAGAAGGAAGTCCACTCCCCCTGTATGAAAGGTTAGGGTCCATTCCTCGGTGGGGTGAAGGGAAGCTGTAAGGGAAAGGAGATGGAGCTACTCCCCCTACCCCCATTCTCCCACCCGACCCCCAACCCCCGCCCCCCACCAAGCCTGCAGATGTAGGATCTAAAGACTGACCTCTCCATTGGCCCGTGTGGCCCCCGGACAGAGAGGGTTGTGGGGGTCATGGCGGGGTACTGTCGTCAGAAGCGGGGGCTCTACCTGCCCCTGCCAGGGACGCTTCATGCGGTGCGCTGACACCAGCACCCACTCATCTTGTAGCGGGTTGTAGCGGATATGCTGATGCTCTGGCGGCAGAGAGTCCAGATCAATCACAAAGCTCTCCGCCCTCTTCTCCCCTGCAGAAGGCCCAAGCTCGGATGCACCCTCTTGGCCCCACCCTGCTCAAGAGCTAGAGGCCAGAGCTTGGGCGTTCCCAGCGCCAATTAGCCTGCAGCCCCAACACCGGCGTGTCCCTTCGCCGCGAATGCCTGGACCGGTGGGCGCGCCGACTTGCGGGCAGGGACGACAACTTCCTAAGGAAGGGGAGGGTTCAGTTTCGCGTCCCAGCGAGTCCCGGCCGCCCTGCAGTTACCGCTTGCCCGGAAGGTTGTGGCCATGGCGTCCGCCTCTAACGCCTGCTGGCGCTGCTCAGGACACGCTCCGCAGCGAGACTGGAGGCCACTGGGGGGGAGGTATGTCTGGAACTTTGAGCCTGCTCACTTCGCCCCCATCGCCTAGTCTGTCCGGCCCCGCCCCGGCCTCGATGATTGGACAGCCGCCAGCACGTGACAGCCCGAGGGTCCGCCCCGCCACCTGGGGGCGGGGCTCAGGGCCGACTACCCCTACAGGGGGCGACTTTGATGATCCCACTCTAGGGCCAAAGCCACTAACTACCCTGAAACAGCTTCTGTGAAACTGCTTACTACAGATCCCTCAGCTCCAGGATGCTTAAAAGACTTCTTTGCTGCGTTAAGTCATTCATTTGGTCATTCATTCAGCAAATATTTACCTACTGGGCATCTACCGCGTGCCAGGAACCTAGGCTCCATGTGGCGCAAAAGGATGTCCCTGTGTGCACAAGCCCTCTCAGAGCTTACATTCTAGGATAGGCAAGGGTATAACCCTGGATCCACAATCACCCCCACTTACCTGTTAAGTGACTCTGGTAGAGGAAAAGCAAGGGGATGGGGTACGGGGCTGTGGGGTTTGATCTGCTTCACCTAATACCTGGCTTCAGGAACTACTTGGAGGAGTGGGTACCTCACTGTAATCATATGCTAGCCCCACCAGGCAGCAGAAACAGGTTTGGGTAAAGGGGGCTAACTAACCATATTCTCTCTCTCTCTCTCTGTCATATGTACACACACACAAAAAGCACAGGAAGGGGTCAGGGTAAGAAGGCTATAAGAAATCTGAAATTGTGGGGAGGATAGGACTATCAGTAGCTCCAACAACCATCTGGGTGAGGTCACGGGTGTTTCCTTTGCACAATCCTGTCCCTTCTCCAACTTTTCCTTGGATCAAACCAGTTGGCTGAAACTAGGATAAACTTCAAATTAATTCCTCCCCTGGCACTTTATAGAGTCATCTAAATATTGCCTGAACCACCTCCCCATTTCGCAGTGGAGAACAGAGACCTCAAGGTCATCCAGAGGATAAGTGGCCAAACTGAGATGTGGACCCAAGTTCACAGGCTCTTCTTGATGCTTAGAAATGTCTCTGAAACTTCAGTGAGCTTGCCTTTCTTCCTTTCATTTTTTTTTTTTTTTTTTTTTGGCACACCATGCACTGGATGGTCAGTTCCCTAACCAGAGATTGAACCTGAGTCACGGCAGTGAGAGCCCAGAATCCTAAACACTCGGCCACCAGGGAACTCCCTCAGTGAACCTTAAGATAGAAACCTAGTGAGCGAGGAGCTAGGTAGTCAGGAAGGCCCCTTCCCCCAAGCCACACCAGGTCAAGCCCGGTGTTTTGCTGAGGTCAAATGTAAAACTGGGCCTTAGGTCATTTACCTTATCTCTGCCCCAGGGGCCTCAGACTGAAACCTGAAGCGGACCACTAGAGGGCAGGCAGCTGAGAAACCAGAACTTTTCTTTACCAGGCTGCTCATGAAATAGGGAGGGAAAGGGATACAAGATCTGCTTTTTGTGAAAAGGGCTTGCTGTCTGCTCACAATAAACATTGCCACTGCGGCAGCCACTGCAGCTGACCCCACAGCGGTGTGCCCAGAGGGGGGTTCAGGTGGAGGAGAACGGGAAAGGTTATGTGCCTTTCTAAAACACTATTTGCTTATCTCATTTATTTATTTGTTTTTGGTCGCACCACATGCCATACAGAATCTTAATCGCCCGACCAGGGGTCAAACCCATTCCCCCTGCAATGGAAGCACAGACCACAGGACCACCAGGGAATTTCCAAATATTCAGCCTTTTTTTTCTTTTTCTTCTTCTTCTTTTTTTTTTTGCCATAGCATGTGGGATCTTAGTTCCAGGGCCACAGAGCCAACGTGCATTCCCTGCAATGGAAGCATGAAGTCTTAACCAATGGACTGCTAGGGAAGTCCCAGCAACACTTGCTTTGGTTACTGGTTTCTGTCTGACTTACTGCACTTAGTATGATAATCTCTGGGTCCATCTGTGTTGCCATTATTTCATCCTTTTTTATGGCTGAGTAATATTACATTAGAAAGCATCACTACAAACAAAGCTAGTGGAGGTGATGGAATTCCAGTTGAGCTATTTCAGATCCTACAAGATGATGCTGTGAAAGCGCTGCACTCAATATGCCAGCAAATTTTAAAAACTCAGCAATGGCCACAGGACTGGAAAAGGTCAGTTTACATTCCAATCCCAAAGAAAGGCAATGCCAAAGGATGCTCAAACTACTGCACAGTTGCACTCATCTCACACGCTAGTAAAGTAATGCTCAAAATTCTCCAATCCAGGCTTCAGCAATACGTGAACCATGAACTTCCAGATGTTCAAGCTGGTTTTAGAAAAGGCAGAGGAACCAGAGATCAAATTGCCAACATCTGCTGGATTATCAAAAAAGCAAGAGAGTTCCAGAAAAACATCTGCTTTATTGACTATGCCAAAGCCTTTGACTGAGTGGATCACAATAAACTGTGGAAAATTCTGAAAGAGATGGGAATACCAGAAAACCTGACCTGTCTCTTGAGAAACCTGTATGCATGTCAGGAAGCAACAGTTGGAACTGAACATGGAACAACAGACTGGTTCCAAATAGGAAAAGAAATACGTCAAGGCTGTATATTGTCACCCTGCTTATTTAACTTATATGCAGAATACATCATGAGAAACGCTGGGCTGGAAGAAGCACAAGCTGGAATCAAGATTGCTGGGAGAAATATCAATAACCTCAGATATGCAGATGACACCACCCTTATGGCAGAAAGTGAAGAAGAACTAAAAAGCCTCTTGCTAAAAGTGAAAGAGGAGAGTGAAAAAGTTGACTTAAGGCTCAACATTAAGAAAACTAAGATCATGGCATCTGGGCCCATCATTTCATGGGAAATAGATGGGGACAAGTGTCAGACTTTATTTTGGGGGGCTCCAAAATCACTGCAGATGGTGATTGCAGCCATGAAATCAAAAGACGCCTACTCCTTGGAAGGAAAGTAATGGCCAACCTGGATAGCATATTGAAAAGCAGAGACATTACTTTAACAACAAAAGTTCGTCTAGTCAAGGCTATGGTTTTTCCAGTAGTCATGTACGGATGTGAAAGTTGGACAGTGAAAAAGGCTGAGCACCAAAGAATGGATGCTTTTGAACTGTGGTGTTGGAAAAGACCCTTGGGAGTCCCTTGGACTGCAAGGAGATCCAACCAGTCCACCCTAAAGGAGATCAGTCCTGGGTCTTCACTGGAAGGACTGATGTTGAAGCTGAAACTCCAATACTTTGGCCACCTCATGAGAAGAGTGACTCATTGGAAAAGACCCTAATGCTGGGAAGGATTAGGGGCAGGAGGAGAAAGGGATGACAGAGGATGAGATGGCTGGATGGCATCACCGACTTGAGGGATATGGGTTTGGGTGGACTCCGGGAGTTGGTGACGGACAGGGAGGCCTGATGTGCTACGGTTCATGGGGTCACAAAGAGTCGGACATGACTGAGTGACTGAACTGAACTGAACTGAATATTACATTGTGTATATGTACCACATCTTCTTTTTCCATGTTAATCGACATTTAGGTTGATTCCATGTCTTGGCTATTGTAAAGAGTGTTGCAATGATCATTAGGGTACTTGCATCTTTTCTCTTTTTAATATAATTTTATTTATTTATTTTTGGCCGTGTTGGGTCTTCACTGCTTTTTGTGTGGGCCTTCTCTAGTTGAAGCTAGCAGGGGCTACTCTTTGTTGTCGTGCATGGGCTTCTTATTGAGGTGGCTTCTCTTGTTACAGGGCATAGGCTCTAGGCGCTCAGGCTTCGGTAGTTGCTGCGGCGGGCTCAGTAGTTATGGCACACAGACTTAGTTGCTCTGCCACATGTAGAATCTTCCTGCACCAGAGATCGAACCCATGTCCCCTGCATTAGCAGGCAAATTCTTATCCACTACACCACCAGGGAAGTCCACAAGCATCTTCTCAAATTATGATTTTCTCTGGATATATGCCAAGGAGTGGGATTGCTGGATCATATGGAAGCTCTATTTTTATTTTTTAGGGACTCTCCATACTGTTCTCCATAGTGGCTGTACCAGTTTACATTCCCACCAACAGGACAGAAAGGTTCCCTTTTCTCCATATCCTGTCCTACATTTATTGTTTATAGGCAATTTGATCATGGCCATTCTGACCTGTGTGAGGGCATACCTCACTGTGGTTTTGATTTGCATCTCTCTAATAATTAGCCTTTCTCTTTTATTAAAACAGTGTGTGCTGGAGAAGATTTCTGAAAGACCAGGTAGGGGAGCTGCAGACCTAGACAGCCCCAGAGGACTCTGCCTAAAACAGCAGGGCAGAGACCAGAGTTTTGGGCTAGTCCCTAGTACTCGGGATTCTAAAGAATGGTCATTTCAGGAGTGCCAAAGAAGCCAAAGCCGATACAAAAACATGTTCCCTCAGTCTTGCAATAATCCCTTTTTAAATCTTTCCCTTCTTAGTTAAAAGTATCTCAAAAAAATATATATAGTCCATCTTCCCAGCCTCTACTCTTATCTGCACAGTACACTGTAGCAAGTCTTTTGCCCTTTAGTAATCAGGATAAATAATCTTAGTTGCTGTAACAAACAACTTGCAAACTCAGTGGCTTAGTACCATAGTCCACTGTGGGAGAGAGGAAGTGCTCTGTCCCATGTAACATTCAGAATTCTCTACTAACTACTTAACTGTACGTAACTATGATGATTGATAAGGCAAGAGAGAGTGTGTCAATAATTTCACACAAGATTTTAGGAGCCAGACCTTGAAGTGGCATACATCATTTCTGCCTATACTTCACTGGCCAGAACACAGTCACATGGCCTCACCTAACTACTGAGTAGACTGGAATATAATCTGGCTGCCCAAGAGCAAAAGGAATGGATTTGTGAATGTATAGCAACCTCTCTGCTACATGCCCCTCCTGAGAAACTCAATGACTGTGCTGACCTCTCATTCCATCATTCTCATGTGTGAGGCTACAATCTTCCAATTCTCTTCTCCTTTATGTTTTATTTATATAACTACCACATGATACCACATGCCAGACTCTAACTGCTTTGTAAATATTAACTGGTTTAGCTCTTTCCCTTTGGCCTGCCACTGAAGATCCTAGTGTTGCCATGGGCCGCCGCCCCACCTGGTGTTACCGGTATTGTAAGAACCAGCCATACCCAAAGTCATGCTTCTGCCGAGGTGTCCCTGATGCTAAGATCCACATCTTCAATTTGGGGCATAAGAAGGCCAACGTGGATGAGTTCCCACTCTGTGGCCACATGGTGTCAGATGAGTATGAACAGCTCTCCTCTGAAGCCCTGGAGGCTGCCCGTATTTGTGCCAACAAGTACATGGTGAAAAGCTATGGCAAAGATGATTTTCACATCCAAGTGCGGCTTCACCCCCTCCGTGTCATCCGAATCAAAAAGATGTTATTCTGCGCTGGAGCTGATAGACTCCAGACAGGTATGCGTGGTGCCTTTGGAAAGCCCCAGGGCACAGTGGCCAGGGTCCACATTGGCCAGGTCATAATGTCCATCTGCACCAAGCTGCAGAACAAGGAGCATATGATTGAAGCCCTCCGCCGGGCCAAGTTCAAGTTCCCTGGCCGCCAAAAGATCCACATCTCCAAGAAGTGGGGATTTACCAAGTTCAACACGAATGAATTTGAAAACATGGTGGCAGAAAAGCGACTCATCCCAGACGGCTGTGGAGTCAAATACATCCCTAGTCGTGGTTCCCTGGACAAATGGCGGGCCCTGCACTCATGAGCATCAGCGCTGTCCCCTCTTTAATCATGCTCACCAATAAATGCTATTTCCTGTCCAAAATATATATATATATATATATTAACTGGTTTAGTCTTCATCACAATAAATTATGTACTTTTATTCATCCCATTTTACAGATGAGAAAGTTGAGTTACAAAGAGTTTAAATAACTTGCCCAAGATCACACAACTAGTAGGTGGCAGGGGCCAGGTTTTTAATCCAGTCTTTCTTATCACTGCACTATGCTGCCTTTTTTCTGTTTCTTCTGCTTCTCTTCCTTTATCACTCCCCCGCAGCTGATAACCTTCAGTTGGTTTACAAGGCCCTCCTCTCACATTTGTGCTTCTGAATAAAGAAAGACTTGTCCGCCCCCAGAAGACCCCACGCTGTGTTTCTCCTCCATGCCTTTGCTCTTGGAGAAGGTCTCACTGGCTCACTGCAATGCCCTTCCCATCGCTCTTAAAGACACTGCTCAAGTGTCACCGCCTCCAAAAGCCTTCCATACGTTCCCAAGTTGAAGAGCCTCCTTCCCACCTTCTGTGCTAACCAAGGCGGGCCTTTACCGTCACAAGTCTTGGAAGGCTCTGCTTCCGGGTTCACCTGCTTCACCAGTCAGTGAGCCCAGGAGAGCCAGATCTGTCTGCGTTTCACCGCCATCCCCTCCAAGCGCAAGTAGGACGGCGCTAGGAGAGACCCAGCCTAGAGACCCCAAGACGGGCACCTCGGAGGGCTTGCCCCGCCCCCTCGCCAGACGCGCGCTGCGTCGCCCCGCCCCCTCGGAGCTCCCCGCTCCCCGCTCCCGGAGAGATAATGGTTCAACCCGAGAGGCGGTGCCCCGGCGCCCTGGCAGTTCCGATTGGCCAGGGCGAGCCGTACCACTGCGGTGGCGGGGGAGCGGGTAGTGGACCGCGCGCCGCAGACTCGGAGGCAGTGAGAGTCACAGCCTCCAGCCCCGGCATACCCCCAGCTCTGCACTGTGCCAGGCCACCCACCGGGATGTGTTGGGCCGTGGGCCGGCGGTGGGTGTGGGCCGCGCTGCTCCTGGCTGTCGCGGCTGTGCTGGCCCAGGTGGTCTGGCTCTGGCTGGGCACTCAGAGCTTCGTCTTCCAGCACGAAGAGATCGCGCAGCTGGCTCGGCAGTACGCGGGTGAGCCGGCGGGTGAACGGGTGGAAGACCACAGGTTGGGGCGGGCCGGGCCGGGCCGAGCTGGAGGTTCCGGGGGCACCGTTTCCCAGTTCCGGACCGGTGCTGGCCCTGACTCTGTTGTTCTTCTACCCCCGGCCAGGGCTGGACCACGAGCTGGCCTTCTCTCGGCTGATCGTGGAGCTGCGGCGGCTGCACCCGGGCCACGTGCTGCCCGACGAGGACCTGCAGTGGGTGTTCGTGAACGCGGGAGGCTGGATGGGCGCCATGTGCCTTCTGCACGCCTCCCTGTCCGAGTACGTGCTGCTCTTCGGCACCGCTCTGGGCTCCGGCGGCCACTCCGGTTAGTGCTGGCGGCGGGCCGGACTGGGAGGCTGGGGCTGTGCAAAGGCCCGTGCCCTCCTTTCTGCCGTTTAGCCAGGCCGTAGGATGCTACGGATACCCTGGTATTCAGTGTCCATTTGATTGTTCCTCAGGGCGCTACTGGGCTGAGATCTCGGATACCATCATCTCTGGCACCTTCCACCAGTGGAGAGAGGGTACTACTAAAAGTGAGGTCTTCTACCCAGGTGGGTTGGGTGACTTTGTCGGAGAGGTGGGTCTCTTCATTCTTGGGTCCCGGTAGTTGGGGGGAAGGAGCCATGCCATGGAAAGGGGGTGTGTTGAGGGGCCCTCCACCTAGTTCCTTTGCCCTCCAGATGAGCCACAGGTGGTTGATGAGGCAGTGTTGAGGGTTTCTGACTTTCCCCTGTCCAAGTGGAAACATAACTTCCTGTTAACCATGTCTGATTTTTAATCATCCAGTATTCCAGCAGTTAACTGGAGTCAGTTGGGTAATCAGAAATGCTGTCATGTCCCAAAGGCAAGGCAAACAGTTGTCTCCCCTTTTTTGTATAATGAAGCATTTGAACTGCTAAGTAAGTTTGGGGTTGAATGTTACAAGCATGGCAGGCATGGGATTTCCCTGGCAGTCCAGTGGTTATGACTGCACTCCCAGTGCAGAGGGGCATGGGTCACATCCCTGGTCACGGAACTAAGATCCTGCATCCTGCACAGCACAGCAAAAAAAAAAAAAAGAAGAAGGGTGGCAGGCATTGTAATTGAACAGCTACATATCTCAGAAAGCCTAGCAAGTTTCATATTCATCTCACCCTATCTAATAAGCCCAGTCCAAGTTTAGCTAAACTTCTGCTTGACATGAGTGAGGCTTGGGAATGCAGACTTCCATGGCTCCCAGACAGTGGTGTGGGGCTAAGTGAGACTTCCCCCATGAGAGGACATGAGCCAGGTGATGCCACAGAGGAAAGTTCAGAAGTGGCCACCTTAGCCCCTTACCCAACCAGACCAGTGAGGTAAACCTTTTCCTTTCCTGAAACTGCGTATCCATTCCCTACTCCTAGAGAGCCTATAGGCCGGGGGTGGGGGTGGCTGTGGAAGGGAAGGGCAGGGCCCAGCTCCTCAGGTGGTTGCTCCCTGTGCCCCCAGGGGAGACAGTGGTGCACGGGCCTGGTGAGGCAACGGCTGTGGAATGGGGGCCAAACACATGGATGGTGGAGTATGGCCGGGGTGTCATCCCCTCTACCCTGGGCTTTGCACTGGCTGACACTGTCTTCAGCACCCAGGACTTCCTCACCCTCTTCTACACTCTTCGAGCCTATGCCCGGGGCCTCCGGCTGGAACTCACCACCTACCTCTTCGGCCAGGACGCCTGACCAGCCGGGCCTGAAGGAAGGACCTGTGGATGGACAGGAGCGGGCGGGCCCGCACACATCCACTTGCTGGAGCCCGTGTGAAAAGACAGGAACATACCACATGCAGATACTGAGTTCCTGATGTATGAGCAGGGCCATACATGCTTATACAACCAAACATAGAGAGTCATGGGAACACATGAGACACACATTCAGATACTGAATCCTGTGTGTATGGCAGCATTCACACCCATCCAGAGAGGGTGCCCCACATATACCAAGGGAGCTAGTCATGTTCCAACGCACATCCCACAAGCTCAACTCATTAACTCAGGCCTCTCCAGAGCCTCTCTGCCCCTAGTCAGGGCTCTGGAGTTAGGGATGGGGGTGGCTATTTCAAACTGCCTGGGTCTGACCCTTCAGCCCAGCAGCCATTGATTAGGGGGGATGGGGGAGAAGAGGGGCTGCCTTTGGAGGCTCCCTTCACCTGCAGCTATGATGCCCTTCCCCTTCATCTCCCATCCTCACCATATGCCTTACCCCTTTTTGTTCCCCTGCTATGCAAGTACCCTCATGGTCTGTCCCCTACCCTCTGGAGAACCAGGAGAATGGAAAATGCTGAGGTCATACCTCCCTCCACGGTATGATGGGGAAGCTGGCCTCAGCCCAGGGCCCACTGCTGGGACAAGTACCTGGACAGGTGGGCCCAGGTCCAGGGGGCCGTCACTGGCCCAGAGAAAGCCTTTTCTGCGCACACACCCATCACAGCTTCTCGACACTGCCCTTTCTGCATTCTCTGTCCATCTGTCTGTCTCTGTTAATAAAGACCTGTTGAACAGTTTCGTTTCTTTTTGTGTCTGAGCAGCAGGAAAACCTCTAACTCCTGGGGGCCTCAGGAAGGTCTCTCCCTCACTGTGTGATTCAGTTTATGACAGCTGCTTTAAGTTACTCAATACTTCAGTGTTCCCAGGAATCACCCGAAGGCTCATTGATTCTATAGATTATTGTCCCCAGAGATCAGTTCTGGGTTGAGGCCTTGAGATCAGCATGTTTAATAAGGTTCTCTCACCAGGTTTGAATGCCACAGTTTAAGAAATTCAAGGCTAACTGAGGTGTGTGTCTTCCTCTTGGTGTCTTGGTCTTACCTCTGCTGGTGCTGTTCTGGGAACAGTCCAGGGATTCCTACCCCAAATGATCACTGGGTGGCAGTGTGCAGCCATTTTTGAGCTGAAAGGCAGCGTCATTCTCCAGCTGCTTTGTACCCTAGGTTTCCAGGGCAGCATGTTCACCACCCAGAGCAAGAGTTCCTCCTCTCCCGCCTGCTTTTTCCAGGACCCCTTACTTCGGTGGAGGCTCCCAGGAGTGAGCAGCAGGCACACTATCTGGTGAGGGCTGGGACTAGGATGAGATCAGAGAGGTGCCTGAAGTGCACACTCCCATGGGCCCTGAACTTGCCTCACTCTGAGGTTGAGCAAGGCCCAGGCCTCACTTCTTAGCGTGCTAATATATTTAAGATGGAAGAAACATGGTTATAAAACATGTCTTATTCTAAAGATTTGACATCTAATGAACAAAAATACAAAAGACTACATCTATAACCATGGAGAACATCTTGCCCAGGCAAGACAGCCTCGTGAGAGTCCACCACCACCGTGTCGGCACGACAGGCCCTGGCTGAGCCTCTCTGATCACAGGTTGCAAAGTCAAGCCTCAGGACTTCTCACCCTGAAACCCACCTTTGCCTCTAGGCTTAGAGCCCACATCTATTAGGGACGCCCCAGCTCCCTGTGCCATTTCTTTCTTTCACATAGGACTAAGTTCCGAGGCTCCTCCCCATCTCTGCTGCTAAGTCCAGTGGTTATTTCTTCTCATTTTAACGTGACACAATCTTCAAACACTCATGTCGCTTAAAGGACACTACTCTTTCTTCTTTGCCTCCTTTGCTATATCTTGCTTATTTCCTCTAACTTCCCAGGTCTATACTGCTCTGAGGTGATCAAAACCATTTCATGACTTTAAATACCATCTAGGGAATCCCCTAGCAATCCAGTGGTTAGGACTTGAGGCCTCCACTGCCGAGGTCCAAGTTCAATCCCAGGTCAGGAAACTAAGATCCCACAAGCCACACGGGACAACCATAAATAAATAAGTACCACCTATATGTCAGTATACCAGTTATACTGGGATACAATTGATATGCAAGGTTTTATTAATTTTAAGGTATACAAGGTAATAATTTGATATATGTCTATTATGAAATGATTACCTCAAGTTAACATTCATCACCACACAGTCATAATTTTTTTTCTTTTGATTAGGGGTTTCATGATCTACTCTCTTAGCAACTTTCAAATATGCCATATATGTAGTCTATTGTTAACTATAGCCAGTATGCTGTACATTACATCCTCAGGACTTATTTATCTTATAACTGGAAGTTTACCTTTTGACCACTCTCATTTCTCACCTGCCCCCACATTACCCCTGACCTCTGGCAACCACCAATTTGTTCTCTGTTTCTATGAGTTCAGTTTTTTGTTTTTTTAGAGTCCACATTTAAGTGAGAACCTATTTTAATAATCATTTCACATAATACTCTCAAGAATGAATGGATAAAGAAAATATGATATATATCTCCAAGGAATATTATTGAGCCATGAAAAAGAAGGAAACCCTGCCATTTGCAACAATGGTTGGAACTTGAGGACCATCTATGTGTCTTGATGCATCATTTTTTATCTCAGTCTAAACCTTCTGAGCTCCAGATTCAGATAGCTGATTACTTTCATCTCCACTTGACCTCTTCACTTGGTCATCTAATCAGCATCTCAAAATGTTCAACACAATCTGATTTCTCTCCCAATCCTGCACCGACTGCAGTCTTTATGGCCTCAGTTAAGGGCACCTCCATTTATCCAGGTGCTTTCGCCAAACACCTTGGAGTCATTTTGGATACCTTTTATTCGCTCACATTCTACATTCAAGACATCAACAGATCCTGTCAGATTTATCTTCAAAACATATTTAGCATCTTACCACTCCTTGCCACCTCCACTGGTAACACCCTGGAACAAGCCATCATCATCTCTTGCTTGGATTACTGCAATGGCCTCCTAATTGAGCCTCATGCTTGCAGCCACTGTGGAAGGTCAGAGCCAGGCTCAACAACCAGAGTCAGACTTTCACTCTTTGCTCAGTCATTTCCAATGGCTTCCTATCTCATCCAGTCCTTTCACTGCCTCCAAGAACCTACTCCAAGGTCCATGTTACCTCTGACCAACATCCAACTGGTCACCTTGGCCACTGTGTTCTAGACCAGTGGCCTTGCTTTTCTTCCAACACATCAAACTTCTACTTCAGGATATTTACAACTGCTGTTCTGACTACAAGGCTCTTCCCTAGGTATATGGATGGCCTTTCCTTTCCTTCCTTCAATTCCTGCTCAGTGAGTCCTTCCCTTAACATTGGGTAATATCAGCCCTTCTGTGTTGGTTTTCAAATAGCAAGTTTTTGATACTGTTCCTTTTAAGAAGTATTTCCCTTCCCCTTAAGAGTAGGCTGGACTTAGTTATGTACTTTTAACAAATAATATATGGCAGAAGTGACAGTGTGTGACTTCTAAAACTAGGCTATAAAAAGCTCTCTTCCCTCTTTAGTCACTCTCTCTGGGGGAAACCAGCTGCCAGGTTGGGGGGACACTCAGACATGAGGTCCTCTCCTATGGAGCTGCCCAGCTGGGGAGAAAATCCTCTTGTCAACAAGCATGCAAACAAAGTGGCTCCTCCAGTCCCAGCCAAACCTTCAAATCACTGCAGCCAACATCTTCACTACAACCTCATGAAAGACAATCAGCACCCCTCAGCTAAGCCACTCTCGAATTCCTGATCCATAAAATTGTGAAAAAATAAATGCTGTTTCAAGCTGCTAAGTTTTAATGTAATTTGTTGCACTGTAATAGGTAACTAATACACTATTCCCTTTCTATTCCCCCAACCCAGATTTATTATTCTCCATTTTGCTTATTATACACACTATTTATTTCTCCCACTAGAATTATGCCATTATAATAAGGACTTTGCTATATTTACTCCTGTGTCCAACAGTGCCTCATATAAAGTAGGTGCTCCATAAATATGTGTTGGATGAATAGAGGTCTAGATCTATCTGTGTGAGGTACAGGCTCAGAGGGGGCTATATATGAGTATAAGATGCCTTTCTTCACAGATGGAGAGAGAGAGAGAGAGAAATAAAAACCAGGTTCCAGTCAGCTTATTCTTTCTCCTCTGCCCTTCCCTGTTGTGCCTTCCTAGCCTAGACCCCAAAGGTGAATTTACTATGCTTCTTTTTTAAAAACAGAATTTTATTTATTTATGGCTGTGTGTGGTCTTTGCTGCTGTGCAGGCTTTTCTCTAGTGGCGGGCTGGGATTACTCTCTAGTTGTGCGAGGGCTTCTCATTGCAGTGGCTTCTCTTGTTGCATAGCACAAGCTTTGGGCACTCAGTCTTCAGTACTTGTGGCACATGAGCTCATGAATTGTGGCTCCCACGCTCTAGAGCACAGGCTCAATAGCTGTGGTGTGGCATGTGGGATCTTCCCAGATCTGTGATCGAACCATCTCTCCTGCAGATTCTTTACCACTGAGCCACAAGGGAAGCCCCACTATTCTTGAAGCCCCACTTATTCTTTCTTTTCCTTGGGAAGTAGCATCCCAGTCCCTTATTCCTCTCCATCCCCTCCAAAGCAGTCTCCAAGCCCTCAGAACTGGAATTCCCCCAAGCCAGTTCCTACCTTTCCAGTAGCAACCTTACCTTTGTCTCTCTCCAGGCACCTCCTCTCCTCTGAGCAGCCTGGGAAGTTGGAGGGTGAGGAGGGAGGCAGGCAAGCTGAGCACAGGAGTTAGCTTGGAGGAGGGGCAGCAGAGGGGCTTGACTACCCCAGGAGAACTTACACCACACAGAGCCATGGGGGCAGGGGGCATCGAAAGTGGTGGGATCACCAAGGCTCCTTGGTGGAGGTGGTGCCTGACTGGCTGTCTGATCTGAAATCTGAGCAGGTGGGCACTGGAGTGATCCAAGAGTATGAGCAGGACTGAGTCTCACTGTGACCAGGGGTGGGCTAAAAGAGAACAAGGACTTAGTGCCATAGCAGAAAATGCGCTGGGTACAGGGTGGAGGCTGGAGCCAGGGAGAGCACAGGGGTGTTACCCACCACAAGATCCTGGTAAGAAGAGTTGGTGGTCCAGGCCAGGGCAACCTGGATCTGAGAGGAACAGACTGATTGAGAGAGGGTGGGGGAGGAAGAAGGTAAAGCTGGCCCCTGAATTTCTGCCTCCTAGAGGAATCTTGGCCCTGGCACCAGTGTACCTCAGTGAGTATGAACGACATCAGGGCCGAGTGCTGCGTTTGACACAGCAGAGCTATGTCAAACGGAGACTCCATGCCAGCTATCAGTCCTACAGAGGCATAATGTTCACTCATGCACTTGGCATCACCTCTGGGTGACCCTCGGTGCTTTTAGTAGGTCAATTGCCTTGGGCACAGGAAGAAACTGTGGAATATATGAGGGTGCTTAGGGTGGAGTCCAGGCTGCTAAGGAATGGCATCTCCTCATCTGGACAACTAATGGGGGTGGGCTGAGCCTGGAGCAGTTGGAGATAGTTATGCAAACATGGGTGGAGGGCATCTGGAAAAATGGGCAAAATCTGATCACCGTTGAAATTCGTGAGGAGTGCCAGAGGCTCATTATTCTAATCACTCTTCTTGGGAATATGTTGACATTTTCCATGATAGAACGTTGAAAGAGCTAAATGCGGTGTAGCTTTGTACCTGCAGGTGATATGTGTGCCCTGATGTTGGTGAGCTCAGAGACCTCTGACTGTGTGAGTGCAGAAGTGAGTTCACCATGTGCAAGTATGGTGCAAGCTTCAGTGTGCCTGCAGCTGGTGCCATCACCTAGGCAGAGCAGGAGGAAGTTTCTGCTCTGTCCAGGCCCTGCACCATCACCCCAGAACCCTGCAGTGATTCCCCTTCTGATCACAGCCAATCTAGGCATTGGCGCCACAGCATCCCTGTAGCCAAGTGTGTGAGACACGGCGGCTGTGTGCCTTGAACTCCGGACAGGGTGTGTTGGTGTGTAAACATGAATGTTGGTGTTTGGATGCCGGGCACGGAGTACTGGTGTGGGGCCCCTACCTTGAACGTGTGCGGCCGGGGAAGGACACTGGACCGGAGTTCAGTGATGGGGGACCTCTCATTCTCCTTTGCACGATCCCGAGCAGCTCTCCAGCGCCCTCTCCCCCTCGAATCTGGCTGTATGGAGAGTGGGAGACACCTGTTGGGGGGCTGGAAGCCGCAGAGCTCCCCCTCTCCCGGGGCCTCCCCCTGCCTCCCCGCCCACCCTGCCCCGCTCGGATCCCGCCCTCGCGGCCGCAGCCAGAAGAGTGGCGAGTGAGCGCACGGAGGCCGGAGGGGCGCGCGGCGGCAGGAGCGCACGCCAGGGGACACTGCGCAGGGAACCGAGCCGCGACAGGGGCCGCCCGAGAGGCGGGCTGAACGGAGGGAGCGCCGTGGAGACTCCGGGGGCAGCGGGCCGCGCCAGGCTGGTGAGTGTGGCTGCCGGGAGCCTGGGAGCGGGCGAGGAGACCCCGGCGTCCCTGGCCCCGTCCCGGGGTCTGTCCCTGAAATCCTCTGTTCCCGCTCCTCCTCGGTTCTAGACCTCAGCCTCTCTGCCCCGTTTCCGTCTTTTCCCCTATCTCTGCCCCCCTGTCTATTTACTGTTTTGCCATGTCTCTGTCTATTCTCTTTCTTCTGTCTCTGTCTCTTGCTGCGTCGGTCTTCTCTGGTTCCTCTCTACCCTGGTCTTACTATTTGCCTCTGTCTCTCTGTCACTCTCCCTGGACAGCCTGTCACTCAGGTCTTTGATATTATCTCTTGCTCCCTGTCTCTCTATCTGATGTCTCTATTAATCTCATCTCTCCCCATCTCTGTCTCTACCTGCTACCTCTGCCTCTCTCCACCTTGGTCCCTCTTAGTCTCTTGTCTCTCCCCATCTCTCAGTCCCATCTTCATTTCTATCCTCACATCTCCCTGTCATTTTCTCTCTCCCCTCCATCTCTTTCTGTTTCTTGGTCCTTGTCACCCTCTTTGATCTGCTCAGTCTCTATCTGTGCTCTGTCAATGTCCGTTTCTGTCTCTTTGGGCCCGGTCCCTGTCTCTCCTGCTCTTTTTACCTCTTGGTGTATTTCTGAGAAAGCGATCTTTTTGCCTTTTTTCTCATGGGCCCCTGGTGCTTCCCTGAATCCATGACCACCATCCCTTGGTTGGATCCAACGCCCATCATTCCCTCCTCTACAGGCAGCCCTTTCCTCAGGGCCCCGCCTGGTGCCAGCCCCTCCACCCGTGGGGGGACTGCGCCTTGAAGCTGTCATGGAAGCCCTGCAGAGACAGCAGGCAGCCAGGCTGGCCCAGGGGGTGGGGCCATTGGCCCCTCCACACCCACCACCACCACCAGCACCACCAGGACCCTCCTTTCCTGGATCCCGGACCCTGGAGGCCCCTGAGAGGGGGTTGGGGGAGGTTGGAGCTGAGCAAGAAGAGGATGGCCAAGATGAGGAGGAAGAAGAAGCTGGGGCAGAAGATGAGGCAGCCGAGGAGAGCCGGCCAGGGACCCGGGGCAGCAGCTCACCTTCCAGCCAGCCCCCTGGACCTCATCCCCATGAGTGGACCTACGAGGAGCAGTTCAAGCAGGTAGGACCCTCTCAACGTCAGGCCCTCCCCCTTCCTACTCTTTGGGCAAAACAGAGCAAGGGGATTAATAGCACCCCCACCCCCACTGCGCTCTGCAGGATGGAAGGACAGAAATAGAGACCTGGAAAGAGAGAGTGGGAAGACAGGGAGAGACAGTGACTAGGAGGGAGAGACAGACACGCCGAGACGGAAAGAAGGCCCACACTGTGAGGTGCAGGAGACACCCAGAAAAATGGAGGCCGACAGACTGAAGGCACTTGTTGTTGAGGCTGGAAGGGCAAGTGGGAGGGGTGTAGGAGTCTTCAAGAATTCTGAGAGAGGGGGATCTGGGAACTAGGGATTCCAGGGCCAGCACTATGCCACCTTCTCCACATCAAGTCACAAGGTCAGAGTCCAGGGACCAGTCGGGGTGTCCTGGGATGCCCACCTCTGTCTTTAGAAGTGGAATGGAGGTTGCCACTCCTTTGGCAAGCTGATATATCCACCTCATCTCTTCCTTGTCCCCTTCTCCCCATCCAAATCCTCTTCCTGGCCTGAGTCCTATGGGGTGACAGTTGCCAGCCCATGATGATCACTACAGTCACAGTGGGACTGAAGGGCCCCTGGGCAGCTGGGAATGACAAGACCTTACTCACAGGGCCCTAATTTGAGGCTCTTCATCCCCGTGGAACCCATCTGGATGTTATTCTAAGGCACTACTCTAGGCTGTCATTAGAAGGTGTTATGCAGGGCACTGATTCTAGGTGTGCTATTCTCGTGGTGTTATTCATAGGGTGTTGGTTTGGGGTATTTTCCCGAAGTGTTCATCTGCGGTTAGACTCTGCGGCATTTGTGTAAAACTTGGACTGTTTCTCAGGGCTCTGTTACTCTGGAGATGTGGCTCTAGTGACTATTTCTCCTAGGTGTAATTCAGAAGCTTTTTACTTGGAAAGCATGCGTGTTATCTGCAGGTATCCAACTAAGACTTAGGGCTCAGTTCTTGTGGGAATGTAAATCTAAAGGTGCATCTCTGGGGTTTGTTACTCATGGGTATTTTTTTACTCTGAAAGTTCCTATTGGGGGATGCAGTGTTACCTGTCAGTGTTTCTCAGGGATTGTTGTATTTGAGAGCTGATACTGGAAGTAGGTGACTGAGAAGGGGTGGGAGGATCCTTGGCCTTTCAAGTCCTCACCCTACAGATCTTGGGTGGTCCAGAGCCATTGGCTGTGTGGCAGCTTCTGAAGTGGAGGAAACTGTTCCTGGAAGGAGATCAGACCAGAATGTGGGCTGAGAGGCCCTAGGTTTCAATCCAGCTTTCCTGAGCATCTACCTTGCCAGAGGGATGGGTTAGAGGCATCTCTGCCCCTCATCCCCAGTCCTGACACACAGATAGTTGAGCAGCAAGAAGCCCTTGCAGGAATGAATGAGTGAATGAGTGACTCAGCCATATCTGTCAATTTCCTCAATGTAGAACACAGCACCAGCCTGACTTCCTCCCTGGGGCTCTGGAAGGCAGGCAGAACCTCTGCAGCTTTTTCTTCCCTTACTCCCCAGGTGGGTGGTGTTAACTGCTCAGGGTATACAGCACTACTAGCCAGAAGAGTGTGTCTGTGTGTATCAGGAGGAAAAAAAGTGTCCCTACCTGCCCCCAGGGCAAAGAGCTCGATGCTCTCTCAGGAAGTCTATGTTTCAGAACCTCCTTGCCCCTTCAGCCGGGGTCCTTTATCCAGGGGTTGGAGTTGAAGGGGGTCCCACTGGGAGGTGGGGACACAGAGCTGGGAAATGACCTCAGTTTTTCCCCAGCTGTACGAGCTCGATGCAGACCCCAAGAGGAAAGAATTTCTGGATGACCTGTTTAGCTTCATGCAGAAGAGGGGTGAGTGGGTTGATGTAAAGGAGGGACCCTTACGTACCAGGTTCAAGGAAGGGAAACCCCAGGGTTTAGTCTGCATTTTGGGTCCTCTTTGCAGAGATCTGGGCTTGGCAGCACCTATCCTTTGGGTCCTCAATAGCGTCTTTAACCTCTGACCCTGCCCCCCTTCTCCACCCAGGGATTAATTAGTGGACAGCCTGCTGGCAGGTTAATGAGTGTGGGATCAATTGGGAGGGTGGGAGGGTGAAGTGGTAGGGGCCTGGCCTGGGGTGTGGGGTTTCCAGAATTGGGGGACTGGGAGTGCCTTGGTTCTTTTCCCTGGCCCTTCCTCCAGCCTTGTCTCTCCTCAGTTTCCCCTTGCTTCAGGCAGGAAACATCCTATGTGTTCTGCAGCAGGAAAGACTGGAATTAGACCCAAGGAAGGACTTCTCGAGGGGTAGTTTGTGCTGTGGAGGAGAAGGAATTCCTTTCTAGAAATCTCAGAGCCAGAAGTGAATGCAACAAGGGTCCATGAAGGGATCAGGGGGGGCGGCAGTCCATCACTTCAGCTTCTTCTCAGATTCATGGGTCCAGAAGACTGACTCATTATCTCTCTCTACAAAGCTAATTAACTCACTCCTAGAGCGGCCTGATAAGCCGCTAATTAACTGGCTGCACTGGCCCCCCCTCCCTTAGTGCAGCTGGCGGCCAAAGTCCCTCAGGCCCCCACCCCAGGGCCAGGTCAGCACCCGGTGCAGGTCCCTTCGCAAACAGGAACCCTCAGTGGGGCTCCAGGGCCTTTTGCTCCCCAGGAAGGCTGGGTCATTCTGATCCCAATGTCCCCTCCCTGCCCCTTCCCCCTGGTATCCCCTCCACTGGGTGGGATAGTGTGATCTGAGCAGATCCCAGCCCCCTCTTCCCCCCAGCTCTGCCTCCTTCAGGTCCCTTCCTTACTCTGCTCCCTGTGCGGGGGAGGGTGTCCCGCGGGGCCGATAATTTCCCCCCATTAATCAGACCGCAGCTAATTGTTCGGGTCCAAAGGCGGCAGCGGAAGGGGCCGAGATCGGTAAGGAATTAACTGGGGCCCATCGCTCAGCGCAGACAGGCCCCTTTGTCAGGACCGGCTGGCGGGGGCGGCGGGGACTGCGGAGTCGGCGAGCCGCGGCGGGGGCTGCTTCTTCCATTCACCATCCCCCGGCCTCTGCAGCCACTCGGGGCCTCTGCTTAGAGGAGGCTGGCTCTTCAGCACTGTCAGGAAGTCCTTCCTATGGTCTACCCCAGGGGGCGGCAAACTAAAGCCAGGAGGCCAAATCTAATCGCCCACGAGAAAAGAAGGGGGTTTCACATTTTTAAAAAAGGGGAAAATTTGAAAGACAAATAACCTTTCTGGACGTGTGAAATTTGCATTTTAGAGTGTGTAAATAAAGTTTTATTGGACTAGAGCCGCGTTCATTCCTTTAAATATCCTCTGTATTCTATTCCTTTAAATATCCTTTCAGCCTGCAATGGCAGAGTGGAGTAGCTGTAAGAGACTGGCCCGGAAAGCCTAAAACATTTACCATTTGTTTGGCCCTTTACAGAAGTTTGCCACCCCCTACTCTAGCCTCCTGTCCTTCCTGCTACAGTGGAGGCTGTGGGGGCTGTGGGCCTCTCCACTCTCTGAGGATGCTGGCAGATAGGGTCTTAGTGTCCTGACTCTCTGCCCACCCCTCATCAGGGACACCCGTGAACCGTGTGCCCATCATGGCGAAGCAGGTGCTGGACCTGTACGCGCTGTTCCGCCTGGTGACGGCCAAGGGCGGTCTGGTGGAAGTCATCAATCGCAAGGTGTGGCGGGAGGTCACGCGCGGCCTCAGCCTGCCCACCACCATCACGTCGGCCGCCTTCACTCTACGCACCCAGTGAGGCCAGGCGCGCGCGAGCGGTGGGAGCGAGGCGCGGGTGCTGGGGGCCGGAGGCTTGGGGGGCCCCCTGAGGGTTCTTGTCCGGGTGTGAGGCTTGATCATCTGGGCCCAGCCTCCCACCCCGGCCCAGCCTCCCACCCCACCCCATCCCACCCCACCCCGTCCGCTCCTAGGTACATGAAGTATCTGTACCCGTACGAATGCGAGACGCGGGCGCTCAGCTCCCCTGGGGAGCTCCAGGCCGCCATCGACAGCAACCGGCGCGAGGGCCGTCGGCAGGCTTACACCGCAGCCCCGCTCTTCGGCCTGGCGGGGCAGCCACCTCGGGGCACACCCGGCCCGGTCTCTGAGCCCCGGCCCGCCCCGCCCACGCCCGGCCCACGCTCTGCTCCTGGCCCCACCTCCGGCCTGCCGGCCCACGCCTGCGCGCAGCTAAGCCCGAGCCCCATTAAGAAAGGTGTGAGGGGAGAGCGGCTGAATTTTGAGGGTCTCTGAGACCTAGAGGGCTGCTGAGATAAAGGGAACGTTAAAATGTGGGAACTTTGAGGTCTGGGAGGCATCGAAGTATGAGGACAGTAAGGAGTGATGGGCACTGAGGTTTGGTGCATGCTAAGGTTTAGGTGATGTTTGGGATCTGTGAAACTTTGGGAGCTCTGGGATATGGGTTACCGCGCGGTATAGGGCTGAAGCTCAGGAAAAGGTCCTTTATCCAGAGCAGCGTATTCCACACCTGTTCACTGATGCCTTCTATCTGCATGTGGTTTATGCTTGCTGTGTTTCCTGGATAATTTAACAATCAAAAGCAAGGGAATCCCCCAGATTGGACCAACCTAGTCAGGTATATTGGCCTTTTTGAGCTCTCCAGCTTCAGAGCCTCTACGCTGAGACTGGATGGGAGGGGTGCTTGAACTTGGGTAACCTCCCTTGGTCCCAGGTCTGTGGGGAGAACTAGATGCAGCACAGAGTTGTTTGGGCCAGGGGAGCTAAATGATCTGTTTTTTTCAGAGGAGTGCAGAATTCCCACCCCTCGACTGGCACTGCCTGTGGGCCTGGCCTTTGGACCTGCACGTGAGAAGGTGGCACCAGAAGAACCCCCAGAGAAGAGGGCTGTGCTGATGGGGCCCATGGACCTACCTCGACACGGCGCACCCCCCAGTTTCCTACCCCGTGGCAAGGTTCCCCTTAGGGGTGAGGAGGGACTTGTTGTTGAGAGGGCTTAGGGCCTGTGCAATGAGGGAGGACAGACCCATCACCCAATAGGCATTGGAGGTGGGACAGATAGATCCCTCAGTAGACACTTCTGTGATTACACGTGTGGGGCTGAAGTGGGATGGGGGCTGTCTACAGGGATGGAGGGGGGAGCTTGTAGCTGAAATCTAATTCCCCAAAATGTGACTTCCCTGCTCCCTCTGGGACAGAAGAGCGGCTGGATGGGCCTCTCAGTCTGGCAGGCACTGGTATCAGCAGTATCAACATGGCCCTAGAGATCAACGGGGTGGTCTACACTGGTATGGGTCCTGCAGGCTGTTTCTGTTCGCATGAGGTCAGGGGTATTTATGCCGGCATGGAGGTTTTAGACTTTCTCTACTGGCATGAGGTTCAGGGTAACTGCATGGGTAACATGGGGTTCAGGGGATTGCTACACTGGCCTGGATTAAAGGGGGTGTCTACATGGCATGGGGTCCAAGGCATCATCTCTCTGGCATGAATATCATGGGATGTCTCATCACAGGCTTGTGTATCAGTGTAAATGTTTCTTGTTTACATGTTGGAGGGTATTTATATTGGTACAAGAGTCTCTAACTGACTCAAGGGACTTGTCCTCGTTGGTTGTGACAGGGCTCTGTGTGCGATGTTCTAGTAATCAGGACACTGACTTTTGTTTCCCTCTTCTATTTGTTTGCCTTACCTTTTCCTGCTTGTCTTTGCCCTCTACCAATTCCTCATCTCTTTGCTAGGTGTCCTCTTTGCCCGTCGCCAGCCTGTACCAGCTTCCCAGGGCCCAGCCAACCCTGCACCCCCACTCCCTACAGGGCCCCCTTCCAGCACCTCACCCTGAGAACTCTTACTTGAAATTGAGAGTCCCAACCCCACTGCTGAGGGAGAAGGAGACCCATTCTTCCAGGGTGTCCATTCTAGGACCCAGCCCTGGGAGGTGACCACTCCTCCCCCCACCCCCCACTGCCATATGGACTTGAAGCCAAAGAGATTTCTTTTGATGTTACATCTACCTCATTGCAAAAGGAAGGCACTTCCTCCCTGGCCAACTCCAGCAGCATCTACCAAAGAGTTCCTCCCCAGTAATAATAAGAGTTCTTCCCATCATCTCCTCATGTGCTCCCCTGTGCCTATGTCACCTCTAGAACTCCACCTCTTCAAGTCAGACCTGCTTCTCTTCAGGAGCCAGGTGAAGGGATGGGTTGGGTTGTTGCGAAGGAGATGTCCCTCGGTTCATATCTGGATAATAAAGCTGCGATCCCTCCCTCTTCAGTGCCTCCTCTCCTCTTGTTTGGGTCTATGGGTTGGGGAGGAAGAGGAATTATGTAGTATACATAGGCTGTGCTGGGCCAGGGGTTTTCAGAGAGGAAGACAGAATAGCAAAGGCCGTGAATAGGAGAACTCAGTCTCATGACTCAGACTGCCTAAGTTCAAACCCCGATCCTGCCACATCGGTACAGTGTTGAGTGTCCTTGGGCAAGACGCTTAATCTCTTGAACCTTAAAAGATTCCAAAAGCTTCCAAAAGTATCTGACTGGACTTCCTACTATTCTATGGGAATGGACCAATCTTAGGATAATGGGTATATTTATATGTGGAACCTCGGGGAAAGGGCAGGGGAAATCTCTCCGGTACCCTGGAATTGGAAGAAGAGAAGCAAAGTTCGTCTTGACAAGCAGGGGCAGGAACTAAGCGCCTGCCAGGTAGCCGTTGCCTAGGTTACCAGGCAGCTTTTCGTTGGCCCTGCCTGCTACTTCCGCATCGAAGGGCTGAATCGTGGCGTCACTTCCTGTATGCAAGGGCTCCCGACCACTCGGATTGGCCCGCCTTCCCTATTTGGACGGATGTCCTGCCCTCTGGGTATTCCTGGCTGAGGCGGGGCGGCGGGAGCTATGGCGGCTGTAAGCGATGTGCAGCGGCTACAGGCCCGTGTGGAGGAGCTGGAGCGCTGGGTGTACGGACCAGGCGGGTCTCGCGGCTCGCGGAAGGTGAGCGATCTTGGGTCCAGTGGTCCCTCTCTGGGGCAAAGCAAAAGCGGCCTATTGGCCTGGTCCTGGAGATGGATGCTGCAGCTCCAGCCCCGTTGCTCGCAACTAGGCCATTGAAATAGCAGAGGTCCAAGACCTCCCAGAGCATATCGGACCCTCAGGATCCATTCCCATGGAGGGCCCTGTGGGCTTGAGGTGGGCTCAAAGAGGAGACTCCGTCTTTACCCACGCAGGATAGTTGGGGAGACCTGACACACTCGAGAAACTGACTAATGAGTAAGAGCTTTCAGTAAGAGCTGAAGCCACAGTGAAAGGGACGTTGTGAGCCTTGCCTAATTGCTAAGTGAATTGTGCAGAGAGCGGTCCAAGGGACCCCAAAAGAGGCAGACCAGAGATGGATAAGGAAGGGTCCAGGGAGTTAGGGATGAGGTCTAAGAGGGCCAGGATTAGGAGGGGAAAGGATTGAATACTGAGTGTTCAGATAGGCACTGACACTCCTTCCCTCTGGTGGCTGAATTTTGACAGCTCACTTCCCGTCCATCCCCGTTTTTAACTATGGAAAGACCTTTCTTTCACTGAAGGTGGCTGTATCGGGCATACCCTGGAGTTAAGTGCCTCAGAGATAATGACGCCCATTTGTACACTGCTTGTGGTATTAATTGTTACCAGATTGTGTCCCATTTGAGAACTGACTTCTCAAAACATTTTTTCCCTTTGACATCTATAATGCAAATCCTCCTGATTTTCCTCCTGTCTCTCTGGCTGCTTTTACTTAGTCTTATTTGCCTCCTCATATATTTGATCCTTGAATATTGGCATTCCTTACCCTCTGACCTAAAACCTGTGTGAGATCATTCACTTTCATAGTCTCTCCCTCTATTCAAACCTTTAATACTGGAATTCTTCACCCTCTACCCTTAAAGCCTAGATCAGTTCAGCCAAGAGGAAGGGATCGGTGAATATATAGTATGTGCTAGTGCCCCATAAACCCTAAAGTAATTCATTACTTCCCCAATCACACATGATACTCCCCAAGGAGTACATGATTATCTACCCCTTCATACTGAGGATTCCCAGAAGGTGGAGTTGGATCTCTTAATACAGAAGAAGGGGGTGACTGCAGGGACAAGGAAGTTTGGAGTCTGAGGAAATGAAGATTCTTTATTTCTCTTCCAAGCCTCGAGCCAAGTGGTAAATCTTGGAATTAACTTCCACTCCCCTTATAGGTGGCTGATGGCCTGGTCAAGGTGCAGGTGGCTTTGGGGAACATTGCCAGCAAGAGGGAGAGGGTGAAGGTTCTGTACAAAAAGAGTAAGTGTTTCCATGAGATGCCTGCCTGCCCTCCTTCCCAAGCCTATGCTTCCTGGTTCCCTGTCCAGGCCCTTCAGCCCAATAGGTCACTGGAGTTTCCCTTTGGGGATAGCAGATGAAGACATTTTCCTGATAAAATGGTGAATGGGGGTATGCTTTCTACCTGTGGATAAACCCCAAGCCCATGGCAATGTCCTAAGTTATGAGATAAGAGCTCTGCCTTAAAGGTCTGCTGGGGAAGGAGAGAGGAGGAGTATGGAATTTCCATATGCAAGGTTCAGAGGCAGGAAAGAAATCAGGCACTGAGAGCCCCAGCCTTGGCTCAGCCAGGCCTTTTTGATTATGTCAGAGCTAGCAACCTATTCAGTAACTAGAAATCAGATAAAGTTCTGGCATGTCTTGGTGGCACAGAGGGGCAAGATACCTTCTACCCTTGAAGATAGATCAGTGAAAATGCTGAGGGCCCCAGGGTATTGGAGGCAATTGTGTTCTCAGCTGTAAAGTTTGACTCGGGCCAGCAGGATGGTTAGATAGCATTACTGACTCAATGGACATGAATCTGAGCAAACTCCCAGAGATAGTGAGAGACAGGGAAGCCTGGCATGCTGCAGTTCATGGGGTCCAAAGAGTCGGACATGACTTAGTGACTGAACAGTAGGTGATCAGAGGGAAGAGACAGACAAGTGGGGATGGGGGCCTGGTGGACCCTGGGAGTATCAGTTCCTCACTCAAGGCTCTCCCCAAGGCTGACCCTTCCCTGATATCCTTCCTTTACCAGACTGATCCCACTCCCCAACCTTACTCCATTTTCCATCTTGTTACTTTTCTAGTTGAAGACTTGATCAAATACCTGGATCCTGAGTACATTGACCGCATTGCCTTACCTGATGCCTCCAAGCTGCAGTTCATCTTGGCAGGTAGTGCTGGATAGGATGTGCACATGCATCTGGGGGAAGCTGGACACAGAGATGGCCTCCCTCTCAGTCCTCTCCTGGATGCATCCTGGGAAGCTGCTCTCTGGAATCTGGACTGAGGCTGGAGGTGGACCTGAGGTCCTCTTGTAGGCACTGGGCACAGTAGACCCTGGAGCCAGCTGCAGACCAGGGTGCCAGCCACTGTGGAAGCGACTCCGGTGTTCTATCTGTGGCACGCCTCTACGATTTTCCTTCAGAACCTTCCTTACTTCTGCTCAGTAGACATAGAGCTTCTAGGAAAGGGTCGGGGCAGAGAGCATTGCCATGGGAGGGATGAGGATATAAGCATGGGTTTCAGCATCTTGCAGGTGGGAAAGTGGTGGGATTTCAGAGTTCTAGGCAGCAACTATTGTCTTAGCAGTGTTTGCTTATCAGTTAGTTAGCTACTCCATGAGGTATGGTTTGCCATCACCTGTGTTTGTTCATGCATTCAGGTGCTCATCTGCTGTGATCCAGACTAGGTGTATATATATCCTAGGTGTGAGGTATACAGCAGTGAACCAGAGTCCAGCCTCTCCACTCCTCCCTGTGGCATTGACTCGGTGTTCACCCCCTGGCACTTGAATAGTTTCCTAAGTCCTCTTCTTTTTTATTTATTTATTTTTTCTTTCTTCTTTTTCCCTTTGCTTATTCTTAAGTCCTCTTCTTGACCCTAGTTTCCCACTTCTTGCATGTGGCTCACTATCATCTTCCCAAAACACATTTCCAGCATGCCACAGTGTTTACTTTGGAACTTCAGCGTGTGTGTATCTTTCACTTCCTACTAGGATAAATTCCTAATTCCTTAGCCTACCATTCAAAGCTCCCTATAGACTGCCGGAGCTCCCCTCTCATCTAGCTGTTTCCTGTGCTCTCCTTGCTCCAGTTCCACCAGTTGAATTCTTTTTCCTCTACTGATTGACATGCATTCTTGCTATCAGATGACTGATATAACAGTCCTCCCTTCTTGAATGCCCTTCCCACTCTGCAGTCATCGAAACTCCCTGTGCACAGGGCCATCCCAGTCCTGCTGCACTTGTCACTGGACTCTCCTGTTACTGTCCCAGCTTGCCAGGCACTTGTAATTGTGCCTCTCTGATCCACTAAGCACTGCCTGCCTGGTATCTTCCGCAAGACTCCTTTCAGACCTTCCCAGGAGCCCTTGGGTACTTCAGGTCTGAAGTACTTTGTCTCCTGTGACCTAGGAGGGGCTCTCTGAATTTGTGGATAGGAGGCTAGAGGGAGAGGCCTCAGAGTTAAAACTTGGAGAAAGGTTGGATTTGGAGGCACTTAGCGGCTCCTTGGGCTCAAGATAGGTCACACCAGTGGCATCCAGGAGAGGCAGAGGCAGACTGGGGGAGTGTACACAGAAAGAAGGGGGCAGTGGGCAGAGTGGCTGCCCCTGGCTCTAGGATTCAGTCCTCTCCCTGGCCTGGTCCCCAGCTCCTCGCCTGGGAGTGGCTGTGCCTGGGCCCGCCTCACTGCTACTCTCTGTCTGTTCATGCTGCAGAGGAGCAGTTCATTCTCTCACAGGTTGCACTTCTGGAGCAGGTGGAGGCTCTGGTGCCCATGCTGGACAGCACTCACATCAAAGGTACCTTCTGAGGTTGCATCTCCACTGCTCTACATGGGGAGGTGGGTGGATGGGCAGGACTTCCCTGGGCTCAGGCTGGCTCTGCTCCTTGTCTTTACCCTCACCTGAGGGTACTCGCCACCTGCTGGGATTAAAATTGCCAGGGCAGAGAGCTCAGCTTCAGAACTCAGGCAGTTTGGCCCTAAGGACATTCAGGTAAGCCCAGTGGCCTCCCACTCTAGGATTCCTTCTGTTTTCTATCCCACCCCTCAGCATCTGTCCTTCAGGGAGTTGCAGAGGCCAGGTTTTACTGTAAGAGTCCCTGCGGGGGGTGGTGGGGGGCGGTCAATGTGTGTGAATTCTTCATGCCACACTGCCTAGGGCAGTCCCTGGACCTGGATTTTGACAAGCAGACAGTGACTTTAATTGAATCCAGATATCCATCTTGTCTGTCTCTGGAGGTATTTTTCCCAGCTCCCCCTCCCTACCCCTGATCGGTTTCCTGCTGAGCATCTGACAGCCTTAAGCTGTGGGCCCAGCACGATGGTGGCTGAGGCTCTGGGTGTTGGGTTCCAGGTGACCAGCTTAGGGACCTTGCATTTGTCCTCAGTCCACCTACAGGCTCCCTTTTCCCTGGGACAGGAAGCTCTGGTCCCACTGAGCTGAGAGCAAAGGAACAGATCCCATAATAATCAAAGCTTTCTTTACCTGCCCAGCTCACAGCACTGGGGTGGGTATACGGGGCAACTCGAGAACCCCAAGATTTTGTCTTCTAGGGGCCTGTATCTTCCCCTCCCCTTTGGGTCCTAGAGTAGGACTGGGGTGGGCAGGGAGCCCCACCACCACCACCTCCGGCTGCAGTGGTCGATGAAGCTGGCGTTTGTTTAGCTTCTCCACTCAATACTCTAATCCTGCTGAAGACCTAATAGACTATTGAGCAGTCCTGGGGGAAGGCACAAGCATCACTGGGCGGTGTGCGTTGTGTTTTACAGCCGTTCCTGAGCATGCTGCCCACCTGCAGCGCTTGGCCCAGATCCACATCCAGCAGCAGGTATGGGAGGGGAGAGGCCAGGTGGGAAAGTAGAGGTGGGGAGGCTCCTTGTCCCCACCCCTGCCTCCTGGGGAAGTAGCCTCAAGAGCTGATGTCAGCTTCAGAGGAAACTTAGGGTTTCTCCTTTGTCTTGCATGCACCTTCCGGAGGGGAAGGGACTTGCCTAGGGTAAAATCTAGGCCTGTTGACTCCCAGAATAGGGCTATCCTGAGACACCAGAAGATTGATGTTGGGAGGTACCCAAGAACTCCTGGGGATGATGTGTCCTTGACCATAGGTGGAGGAGCTGTTTTTTCACTATTGCCAGGCTCTAGTGTGAAGTTCAAAGAGGGTTCAGATATAGGGGACAGGGGAGAAGGAGGCATATACCAGTAGGAATAGGTCTTTAAATGTGTGGTTCGCTCCCTCTTCCATCAGCCTCAGGACTGCAGTTAGGCTACCCATAGCATTGCCTGAAAGTGCCTCTTTTGAAATTTGCTCCTTTGAGCGCTAAGGTTAAACATTACCTTTTGAGCAAGGGTCCCTGATGAGGCAGGCAGTGGGGGGCGTGGGCTCTGTCTAACGCCTTTCTTTGCCCCACCTTGGCCCCACAGGACCAATGTGTGGAGATCACTGAGGAGTCCAAGGCTCTCCTGGAGGAATACAACAAGACTGTATCCTTTCCACTCAACCGGGCCCCTAAGGAGTGCTGTATGGAGCCTGGCCTTTTATTCCATTCCTAGTTCTGTCTCTCATCCCATCGCAACCAGTCTGTCTGTTCCCCAGCTCCCACTGCCTTTAGGCAGAGGCAAACATCTCTCTTCTCCCTCTCTCAGATTCTCATTCTCACCTTGACTTGTGACCAGACAGTGCTTCTCTCCAAGCAGTTTGTGCAGTGGGATGAACTTCTCTGCCAGCTAGAAGCTGCCAAGCAAGTGAAGCCTGTGGAAGAGTGAATGGCGCTTCCCATCCCATGGTGAGCTGGGGCAGCCAGGCTCCAGGACCTGTACCAGCCTCCCCTTGTAACAGAGCAGGTCTTGAATCTAAGACCTACCTGGCTGCACTCAGGTGGGGCTCTGAGGTCAGAGGTCTGGTTACTTGAGGTTTGCTCTTTGCACCTCCTCCCCTCATCAGTGTCCTGTTCCAGTGACAATAAAACTGTAGAAATCACTGCAGGAGTGTGTTAGCTTCCTGGTCTTGGATGGGTATGATGGTGGGGATGAAGGTGGTACAGGCCAGAGTTGTCCATCTTCCTAGGAGTTGGACCACCAGCTATACTCATCCTAGGCTAGCTTTCTGGGAGATTCAGAGCTCTCAGGATGAATGCTCTCATTTGCTTGATGTGAGTGGAACATTTGGTTTTGTATCCATTTATCCCACATTTACCAAGAACGCTCTAAATGTCAGATGCCATACCAGATGGGGAAGTCACAGGTAGGGTCCACTTAATCCCTGCCCTGTACAGGATAGCTGGGGAAACAGTCATGGAAAAGGGGAGGGAACCGTATGGCACAAGGGTTCCTTGGCACAGAAGAAAAAGGGATGTGGCAGGTATCCCTGGAGAATGATCTCAAAGATCATGGTCTTTGAGAACCAAGGGAGCAGCATGTGCAAAAGACAGGGAAGCCTCTATGTTGCTCTCCTGGGAGCCTCTCCTGGTGCTATGAGAAGAGAAGGGGAGCCTAAAAGAGGATGCAGAGGGCTTTGGGGCGGGGCGGGGCGGTGGTATGGCTGGAAAGGAGGGAGAGTTGGCATATTAAAGAGCTGAGAAACCGATGGCACCTCACTCCACCAAGTGTTTGCTGTCCCCTTGTGGTCTTCGGGACTGCTGCGGCTCCAGGCCCCTTTACGTCGGCCTGCCCGCCACCGTATCGGCGCGGTCTCATTGGCATCTCAAATCCCAACACGTCTGAAACTCAGAGCCATCCTAGACTCTTCCCTCCTCCATCCGAACAGTCGCCAAATCCACCTCGTAGTATCTTCCAACTTAATCTACTTTTCCCCATTCCCACTGCTGTTTCTCTGGCTCCTTCTTTCAACAAATGCTTTAACAAATATTCGAGCAATTATTATAGGCGGGGCAACTTACGAAGCACCGCGGACATGCCCCCGGGACGTACGGCCAGGAGTCACCAGAGGGAGGCCCGAGAGCTGTGCACACGAACACGTTTGACTTGCGCCTTGATGAAAGATCCCCGTGGTTCGCCAGTGCCCACGGGTGTGGTTAAAGCTCAGAACTCGGTGATCAAGGCTCTCGCCCCCGCAGCAGCCACATCACGCGGCACCTCTAGCTCCGGTCCAAAGAGAAACCCGCTACTCTGCCTCTGCTACTGCAGTGTGCTCAGCGGGTAACTCCCGCCCTGCATCTTGTAAGGGCCAAATTCTCCGCATCCTTCCGACACGGACTTAGGACGCGGGACTCCTCGGCTGACCGCTCCTCTCCCTCGCAGCGTTCTCTCCGCTCGCAAAGGCGTGCCCCTTGCCCGGGGCAGAACAGCGAAGACAGCCGGCGTGCCGCGGCTCCGCGCGTCCCGGGCCAGCTCTCTCCCCGGCGTCCCGCGCCTCCCGGCCTGCGAACCCGGCCCCTCAGGCCCCGCCCCGCCCGGCGTGCGCGGCCCCGCGACCTCGGCGCGCTCTCGGCCCGCGCCATCTTGGCTTCAGATCGAGCGTAGGGAGTACGCGGCCGCGGCGGAGAGAGCCGGAGCCTTGCGGGGCGGGGGCGCCTGGAGGTGCGAGGAGGAGAGGGAAGGCCGGGTGCTGGGCCTCGCGGTGGCCCGTGGCGGTGGGGACCGCGGAGCCCGGCCTCTCATGGCCCCGACGCCAGGGGTGGCCCTAGCAGCCCTTGGAGTTAAGCCTCTGCTTCCCGGTGTCTGAGGGACCCTAGGTTGGTGCGGGGTCGATCCTGGAATCTGAATGAGAGAGGGGTGCCCGGCCCTGTCCTCAGGGTCCAGGAGTTCGGGTCGTTTCCGTCTTTGAGGAGCTTTTGGATGAGGGCTCTTGGCTCCGTTTGGGGAAATATAGGGTCGGGGTGGGGGGCTTGGCCCTGACCTCTGGGAGCACGAAGTGAGGCGCCTTTGCCCTGTCACCCCGTTGGGAGCCCAGGGTGAGGAGCACTCAGCCTTGTGCTCAGGGAGTCTCAGGGAGTGCTCAGGGACCCAGTCCCCAGGAGCCCCGGATGAGGAAGTTTCATTCCCAGTGCCAGGGAGCTAGAGATGGAGGGGCTTGGCCCGTGTTCAGGGTCGGTGGAGGGTTATGGCCCTGTCCAGAGGTCTGGGGTACACCCCCCCCAGGAGGATGCAGGCATGACCCCTTGTCCTGGGGATGAGGGGTTTAAGGTCCCATTTCTGGGAAATCTGGGCGGTGCAGCGCCCTAGGGAGGCAGGGTGGGGGTGGCCTGGGACACAGTGCCCACCGTCCTCCGACTTCCTTGCAGCAGGGCAGCGAGGCGGACACGACAGCAGGCTGGATGGAGCACTACCGGAAAGCTGGCTCTGTGGAACTCCCCGCACCTTCCCCGATGCCCCAGCTGCCTGCTGACACCCTGGAGATGCGGGTCCGAGCAGGCAGCAAGATTCGCAACCTCTTGGGCCTGGCGCTGGAGCGGCTGGAGGGTGGCAGCGCTCGCCACGTGGTATTCTCAGGCTCTGGCCGCGCTGCAGGCAAGGCTGTCAGCTGTGCTGAGATTGTCAAACGGCGGGTACCAGGCTTGTACCAGCTTACCAAGCTGCGCTTCCTGCAGACCGAGGACAGCTGGGTGCCTACCTCACCTGACACAGGCCTGGATCCCCTCACAGTCCGCAGCCATGTGCCTGCAGTGTGGGTGCTGCTGAGCCGAGACCCCCTGGACCCCAATGAGTATGGCTACCAGCCTCCCGGGGCACCCCCTGACCTCGGGCCCACACCTGCCTCAAGCTTTGGCCCTCAGCCCAGAAGAAGGGCTCGAGACACCCGGTTCTGAGGACCTGGGGGCCAGCTGTTGTCTAGGCCTGAGTGTCTAGGATGGCTGTACCTTGGAAAAGCCTCTAACTGTCAAGATCTCCAACAAAACTTGAGTTTATGGAAGTGGGCCTCCTTGTCCTGCTTCCCCTTCCCTCTGGCTTCTGGAAAGGGACTTTTTTGAAGAGTGACAGGTGTGGAGTCTCTGCCAGGTTCTGGATTGCTTAAGAAGCAACATCCCAAGTCAGTGTGTAGGTCAACTTGCCACAGTATAAATAAAATACAATATTATGTAGAGAAAGAAGAAGGGTTACTTTGCCTTCTACATACAGTGCCTCTGATCTGTCTTCTGACAGAGATCCAAGGAGTGAGTTAGGAAATAAAAGCTCTGTCCATTTGTCTGATGAACCTCTGCTTGGCCTGCTATGTGGAAGTGGGATTAAGGGAGTGGGAGTCCCTGCCCTTGACCCCCAGGAGCTCCCAGTCTGGAGACAGGAAAACTAGGTTCAGATGGGTGCTGGGAGGATCTGGACTGAAGAAGCAGCCTCAAGCAGTAACCTGACTATCTAGATCCCTGGGTAGCTGTCTGCTTCCTGTTTGGGGCTGGTTGAAGGACTCTGAATTTTTCTCCATCTGCAGCATAGAGACATACTTCGTTTTGTTCATGTCGCAGATACTACATTTCTTACATAAGAAGTGAAGTTTTGTGGCAAGCCTGCATTGAACAAGTCTGGCAGCGCCGTTTTTCCAACAGTGTTCATTTCATGCCTCTCTCACATTTTGGTAATTCTCAAAATCTCTCAAACTTTAATCATTATTTGTTATAGTGATCTATGATGTTACTACTGTAACTCAGTGAAAGCTCAAATGATGGTTAGCATTTTTTAGCAATAAAATATTTTCAAATTAAGGTATGTATGTAGATTGTTTTTTAGACATAATTCTGTCACATTCATAATAGACTACAATATAGGGTAAATATAACTTTTTTAAACTGGGAAACCAATAAACAAACTTCTGTGACTCGCACTATAGAGATCTTATTGAAGTGGTCTGGAACTGAACCCAAAATGTCTCTGAGGTATTCCTGTGTTACAGTATAGTGGTTGAGATCATGGCCTTGGTTACCAGCATGTCTGGATTTGAATCCTGGTTCTGCCACTTACTAGGAAGTTAACTGCTCTGTGCTTTAGTGTTTTCATCCATAGAACAAGATGAAGTGCTTGTCTCATAGGATTGTTATGAGGATTAAATGTAGAAATACACAAATGATTACTAGATATCACCTGGGCCTGTATACCCTCAGCTCTCCATATCTGTGGATGTAGAACTTGTGAATACAAAGGCCTGATTGTACTCCACCTTTTTATTTAAGAGATTTGAGTATTTTGGTAAAAACAAAAAATCCATGGGGGCTCCTAGAGCCAGTTCCCTGAGGATACCGAGGAATGACTGTAAATGTTCATTGCCCTCATTATTAATGAGTCAGCTTACATACATGCTTTTTCCTTAAAAACATAACCTTAAGTTCTCACTCTTTTTACTCCTAGCAGTTCCTTTTCTGTCTCACCTTGGATGTAGACTCCGGTTCACCGTGGACAGGTCAGGAGTGTAAGAAGAAGTGAAGATTACAGTGGTAGCCAGGAGGCTACAGGAGCCAGAGCAGGATCATGGACAGTAGTGGACTCAGTGAAGAGTTGAGCAAAGTGGGTCTTCCCCTGGATTTTATGTTCTCCACTGTGTCCACAGCCTGGGTGTCCAATCACTAGGGAAGCACAAAGTGTGGACTCTTCTGGGACCATGTAGCAGGGTGGGCACAGCAGTTGGAGGGTGTTGAAGTGATGTCTAACAGTCCAGGCAGGTGGGGTTGAAATATTGGAAGAGATGGAGTTAGAGGACTGGAGGCCTCAACAAGGGCTTAGAGCAGGCATGAGAAGACCACAGAACCAGCAGGCTATGGTCAAAACTTGGGACACTGCATCTTTTTCTTTCTAATGTAAGTTGCCCAGAGTGGAGGGGTGAGAGATGAAGATTCAGGGCATATTAGGAAAGACAGAAAAACCCTCTGCAGCTTCCCAGTTGGGCATCTCAACTGTAGAAGGTCATGAAGCATCTAATACCGCCCTAATGGCTGTTGTCCTGACTTGCTACCAGCAACTGCCTGACTTACTCTCTGTGTCTAATTCACGTTTTTTGCGCCTGCTCAACTTCTGCATATTGCCATTTCTCTGAACATCTCTACTTGCGTGCTCTTTACCATCAACAGCTCCCTGTGTATCACTGGTCCCCAGAGATTTGGGACCAGGCTTCTCGCAGACTATTGATCTTTGGCTCAGCATCCCATCTTGATCCAGTGTGTGGCGGCCAGGGTAGAAAGAGCATGTGAACTAAGCTTGGTGACTATGTTGAGGGAGTGATTCAGTAAGGCAGCATCATAGGGTCTGGGATTAGCAGGATGGACTCCCCACTGGGCATCTCCTCCGTTAAGGCACCACCTGCGGTCTTGATGGCAGGGGGAATGTAGAGGGAAACTGAGCTGCAGTCAAAATCCCTTGAGAAAACAGGCTGAGGAAGCTAGTGAATCTGGGGCCTTTTCCCTCCTTGCCCCCTGGGAGGTGGGGGCCGCCAAGTGAGTCCTACCAGAGGACCGGCAGGGAGGAAGCCCGAGTGAGGCCTTCAGATTCAGAAAGGCTGACCAGTCTTAGGAGGGAGGGAGCATAAGTACTATGTACATTTGCCAATTCAGTTTCTTCTCACTTGCTCCTTAATCCACTCTAACAGAGCTTCTTCCTCCATAATCTCTTAGAAAAGGTAATACCTTGGCACAAAAGCTAGGGAAGCGGAGATAGCTTTTTCAACAAACTGTTGTGATGGGAGGAGAGAGATGATTCTGGGATACAGAGAGTTTTATTTGTTTATTTTTTAATAAATTAGCAGAGACTAGTTAGTAGGCTGGTGGGGGAAGCCAGTAGGGAAAGAAATGGAGATGCAGGAGATTGTGGCTGACTCAGAATGAGACTCCTGGGGGCGATGAAAGGGAATGGGTCTTAGAGTGGGGAGGTACAGGCCTTGCAAAGGGCAGAGGAGAGATGTCTGCCTGTAGCAGGAGGGACAGAGTTGAGGATGGCTATGCATGCAGGTGGGTATAGAGGTAAAGGTGAGACACGAGGGAGTTCAGAGACTTCTAATCTCAAAGCAGGAGTCCAGCTCTGCGGCTGAGAGTGGAGCAAGGAGGCTAGTAGAGAGTTGTTTCAACGGAGGGAGACAGCTGGTGAGGTATAAGAGGATGACCAGGCAGGGCTAGAAGCCCAGGTGAGGTTGGTGACCATGAACTTGTAATATCATCAGTCAGCGTGCACTCCAGCAGCACCCACAGATCAAGTGAAGACTCAGAGGAAGCAGGAATAGTGAGACTGGCAAGAGAATGTATGTGAAGAAGGTCCAAGGAATCCAACCTAGGTTGGGAAAGAAGTAAAGATAGAAAGGGGCAGGGGTCAGTGGCCTAGGGGACCTTATAAAAATGGGGTAGAGTGAGGTGGAGTATGTAAGAGAAGTGGGTGCCGGAGTCCTGCTCTAGCAGGTTTGGGAGTGCCCAAAGGGATGAGCGGCGTAGAAGGGAAGGAATAGGGTAGGGTTAGGGTTAGAGGGGAGGGGAATTGGGAAGAAATCACACGGACTCTCTTGACGGTCTGAAGACAACCTCACTTTATTGCTCTTTGTTTTTACTTATATAGTACATTTTTTGTTCTACATAATGATTCTTGTAATATTTTTCCTTCAGATCAACATCCCCTGATCCTAAGATGTGTTAAAGGTTTTTTCCTAGCCCTTTGTTACATTTTAGTTACATGTTTACCCCAAAACCTATTTTATTTTACCAAAACATGGCCTATGAATCATATTGTTCCATCTACTTATTCCGTACAGCCTGCTACTTCAGCAAATATGGTGTCTTGCTTCAGTGAATAATCACTATAGCTGCAGCTAAGGTCCAAGGTTTTTTATAGTGTAGCCATTGTCAGTGGCAGTTTGTTTACCATCTACCAACAAGACTATTTCTGGCAGGGATCAGTTTTTTACAATCTACCTAGAAACCATTTACAATATTATTCACATATTTCTTTCTGTCTAATTTTAGATTCTAGAGGGCACAAATATCTCTAGCGTCCCAATCTTTTTTAAGAAAAGGTAATTGACTTAGTTTCTGTAATTTTCCTGATACGTGATCCAAATCTTTCAGTCATCAATAACAATCTCCTCATGAAGCTAGGTCATAATGGGCTTAGGACTTGTTTTCCAAATGAAACATGGCCTTCTTCTCTGGCTGAGTGTTAAGAACCCATCAGCCAGGGGCCTCAGTAGATTTAACTATTTTGGGAATATGTCTCTGGGGCAGGGGATTATTTTTCTTTTTCTCTGGACTCTCATGACCTTGTCATGGAAGCCCCTGCAACTCCAGCCATCAAGGAATGAAACAAAGTTAGCCATAACAAAAGCATAGAAAGAGGAAGGAGGGAAGGTTCCAATCCTGGAGAGAAACCACTTTGCAGTTTCTTCTTGAGTGTGCTGTGACTTTGTCATCCGGCAGTGGATCCAGAATGGCTCCCAACAAGTGGGACAGAGTATCGTATGCTTCCCTGGTGGCTCAGAGGGTAAAGCATCTACCTGCAATGTGGGAGATCTGGGTTCAATCCCTGGGTCAGGAAGATCCCCTGGAGAAGGAAATGGCAATCCACTCCAGTATTCTTGCCTGGAGAATCCCATGGATGAATGAGCCTGGCTGGCTACAGACCACGGGGTCCCAAAGAGTTGGACACGACTGAGCGACTTCACTTTCACTTTCATCATAGTGGTACCAGTTTCTAGGGCACCCATAACAAAGGACCACCAACTGGGTGGCTTAGAACAACAGAACTGTTCTGTCTCACAGTTTTGGAGACTAGAAGCCCCAAATCAAGGTGTCGGAGCCATTTCCCTCTGAAACCTGCCTGGGAATCCTTCCTTAATGCTTCCTAGCTTCCGGTGTGCCAGCAGTCTTTGGTCCTGGCTTTCGGCTGCTTTACCTCAGTCATCCGTCTTCACATTGCCTTCACTTTGTGTCTGTTTCCGTCTCCAAATTTCTCCTTTTTATGAAGACGCCAGTCATATTTGACGAGGGCCCATCCCAATGGCCGCATTTTAACTTACTTCTATAAAGATCCTATTTTCAAATAAGGTCACATTGTGAGGTACTAAGGGTTAGGACTCCAACATATTTATGGAGGGATGCAATTGAACACTTCATAGTAGCCAAAGGATGAAATGAAATCAGTGAGTTTGAGAGTTTTAGGAACTGGCAGGGCTTGATAGTGGGCATGAGAGTAGATACCTGGTGGTCTAGAGGGAAAGTCATTGAAGATGAGGCTGAGGAATTTAAGAGGTGGGGGAGGGCGATCACGGGTATGTTGAGGAGGCAGGAGCATCTAGGATAGAATGTGCTGAGCATTCTCACTACCTGCCTTAGAGGTGGCATGCACAGTGAGTCCCCTTGAAGTGGGGACTTCAGAACAATATGACTGGAGGAGCTATACACCTCCCACATGCAAGCAGGCGCCAAGTCCTGGCAGTTTTGCTTCCTAGGTCTCTCTGTTCCCACAGACTCTGGTGAGTTGTGCCCATCATTGTCTTACAACAATCTCCTTGCTGGTCTCCCTGCTTCACTCCCCTCTGAGCTCTCCAACAGTCAGGGAACTGGCTGTTCCCTTTGTTTGGAATGCCCTGCCGGATACCTGAATGGCTGTCTCCCTGCCTCCTTTAAGGCTTTGCTCAAATGTCACCTCAATGAGGCCTGTTTTGACGACTCCATTTAAAACTGCAGTCAGGCACCTCTGATCTCCCTTACTCTGCCTTTTTTCTTTCTTACTTCCATGGCACAGTCCATCTTTTGACTCAGTCCCCTTGGATCCTGGGCTCTGGCCACACTAACTCCTCACTCTTCCCACTTGTCATGAGATTTTTCTGCTTCTGAGCCTTTGGTGTTGCCATTCTTTCTGCTTAGAGCTCATCAAGATTTTTCAAAGAACATCAGTGGCACTCCCTGTTCAGAGCCTGGCTCCTCACTCCCCACCATTTGCCTGGATCAGCCCTGGTTTGACAGGACATAACCACTCCCAGGTAATGTCTGGCTTCACTTTTGAGTTTGTCCACAAGATGGCATCATTTGCAAAGGAATAGCCCATGCCTTCCCTTTGCAGGGTCTGTACAGTTAGGACACAGAGAGGGTAGTCAAGGCTTGAAATTTGGCCTTCCATAGGCTTAGTGACCTCTCAGGGCTTCCCAGGTGGCACTAGTGGTAAAGAATCTGCTTGCAAATGCAGAAGACATAAGAAACTTGGGTTTGATCCCTGGGTCAGGAAGATCTCCTGGAGGAGGGCATGGCAACTCACTCCAGTATTCTTGCCTGAAGAATCCCCATGGACATCCCCAGAGGAGTCTGGCGGGCTACAGTACATAGGGTCGCAAAGAGTCAGACACAACTGAAGCAACTTACCACAGGCTTAGTGACTTCTCAGGTATTCAACAAATAACTAATTATCACCCAAAATGTGGCAAATATAGTCACTGGGCTTGGAAGCCCCAGCCCCATGAGGGGTATAAGTCATATATATCAGTGATTTCATTGTTGGTGTGATGAGTATAGAAATTAGGCAAGTTCATTAGACTTCAGGAGTTCAGAGTCCCTCATCCCGTCTTTAGGAACAGGCAAAGCTTCAAAGAGAAGGAGGTAGTGCCTATGTAGGATCTCGAATAAGAGCTTTGACTAACCTGAGAGTCCAGTGGTTAAGACTCCATGCTCCTAGTGCACAGGATGCAGGTTCAATCCCTGGTTGGGGAACTGACATCCTGTAGGGCATGTGGCATGGCCCCCCAAAAAAAGCGGGAAGAAAAGTGGAAAGGACATTCTGTGTAAAGGGCAGGAATGAGCTAAGGCATAGAAGTGAGAAGAGCATAGAAATGATCACTGGACTGTGAAGTTCAAACCAGGGAGTATGAGGAACGAGGCTCAGAGGTGGGTGGGAGCCAGACTGGCAAGGCCCGAGTGCCTGGCTGAGGAGCTTGCACACTTTCTTGAGAGTGATGGAGAGTCTCTGAAGGTGAGGAGGAGTCGGGGAGGATATTAGATTGCTGTTTCAGAGAGAGCTCTGGCTGCCACAGGGTGGAAAGTGGGGGCACAGGGCAGGGTGAGCAGTGAGGAGGCTGCTGCAGGGATCCAGAGGAGATGGTGAAGCCAAAATGATGGCTGGAGAAGGCCCTGGAGAAGCCCTGCCCAGGTTGCAAGAGCTTTCAAGGCTTGGCACTTTGAAAGGGTTTTTGTCCCTAGGCAGCCTCTCCCCCACCATTTGAGCCACCTCAGTCCTTCTGTTCTGGAGACTCCTTCAGGCTCTGTTCTAGCTCCTTGGGCTATTCTTGCCAGAACCCCAGGTCTCTGTCAGTTTCCACATGGAAGCCACAATGTCCTCGGTCCCTCTTTGTTGGTGTATCTGCGACCTTCAGCTCTGCTTAGACCTCAGCCTCTTGAGGGTGATCCCTTCATGCACTCTCTTTGACTCCAGATGGGAGTGTGACTGAGGGGTGTCCTCCACCAGGGAACCAGGGTGAGCACTGTTCCCTTGCTGTCATGCCCCCTCCACCAGAGTTCATGTGCGCACACGCAAGTGAGTGTGTGCGTAAGTGCCTGCATGCATGTGTACTGTCAGCGGGACTGATGCTGAGACAAGGACATCAGCGTCCCTTGAAGGCAGAAGGGCCTCACCTGAGGAATGGTCCAGAGGTAGGGAAGTACAGGGGGAACGTTTGGGGAGCAGGGCAAGAGGGGATGTTGTTAGCAGGGTCTGGAAAGGACAAGTCAAGGCCTGTGAGATTGGGCCTGGAGCCATTACTTGTATGGCAAGCCAGAGGCCATCACAGCCAGGTTTTCAGCAGGGACTGGGAAAGTCACCTTCATTCACGGTCTCATGAATATGCACAGAAACCTGTTGAATTATGCAGATAGAAAGGATGTAGATGTATATGCAAATTCAGCGCTGCCCTCCCTGTTGCTATGGAAACCAAAGAATAGCAAGGGGGTGGGGGGTCCAAACCCTGGAGAGACCAGGCTAGAGAGAAGACCGGGAAACTCTCCTCTGTCACCTGCTTTCCCTATGCCTACTGTTACCCCAACTCTCTACCTCATTCTGTTTTTGTCCCCCTTTGCCTTGCCCTCTCTCCATCACTCTGCCTCTCTGGATCTGTCTCTCTCCCCATCATCTTCATCTCTGCTTCTCCCTCCTGTTTTTCTTTTCCATCTCCTAGTCTCTGAGTGTCTGTCTGTGTCTGTATATTGTTGACTCCGTCACAGTTCCTCTGAGACTCGAAGACAGTTCTCTCTGGCTCTGTGTCTTGCCTGATCTTGGTCTCTGTGTCTTTAATTCCCTAGCTCTCCCTCCTTCTGCATCTCCCTATCTCTGTGTCTCTGACTCACATCGTATTTCTCCGCATCTCTATTTTTGTATCTGACTCTGATTGTGTCTATTTCTTGGTCTCTCTCCCAAGTTTCTCTCTCTCTTCTCTTGTGCTCTGTCTCTCAGAACCCCTTATCCCAGTGCTTGTCTCCATCTGATGGGAAAGACAGGAAACTACACATCTGTTCTTGCCTGATGGGATGCTCCAGCCCTGGCCCAGCTGCCAACATGTTCAAGGATTCCTCGGGTCTCTCCCCACATAAACGCCTGGTTTTGGTCTGGCCCCTGTCACAGTGTTGGCACAGGATCCCCGTGACAGACCCAGGCTGGCTGCCAGGACATAGGGCTCCCAGCTTCTGCCTGCTGTGTGACCCCGCCTGGTGTGTCTCCCTCTCTGGATCTGTAGCTCCAGCTCTCTCTCTGCGAAGCTGGTGGGCACCTTGAGACAATGATGCACTGGGAATAGGGAATTGACCTCAACCCTGGCCCTCTGCCCAAGGGTTGACGTGAGGGGCCTGGCGGGGACCCAGGTATGGGGGCATCTGGGACTAGTTGAGACCTATCCTGGCCCCCAGAGAAGATTCCTTGCTGAGCCACAGAGTCAAACAGCAGCCTTGCCACAGCCTCCCCATGGTTCTGCCTGGTGCAGCCTCGGCCATCCAATTCCGTGCTTGGGGTCCTTTGTATCCCCCTCCTCCATTTGGTTTATGTTTCTAGAGCACCTATTTCATGCATGCCTTCTGCCTTCACAGGTCCACAGTGATACAAAAGTGACATCTAGACTTTTTGTCTCCCCCAACCCTTCCAAGAAGGAACTCTTTGGTCCAAGTGAAGAACCTAGACTCTTCAACCCCCACAGTTTCTTATCCTTGGTAGCCTCAGTTCAGGGGTGCAGAAGTCATGGATCAAGGTTGAAACAGAGACATGCCTCTATACAGGATTCAGGATGGGGTATGGGAAGCTCAGAACAGGACTTGGGGGTGAGGGTGGATGAGAGCGTTTCGAAGACAGGTAGGCCACCCCATGGAGAAGGAAGTGGCAACCCACTCCAGTATTCTTGCCCGAGAAATCTCATGCATAGAGGAGCCTGGCGGGTTACAGTCCATGGGGTCGCAAAGAGTTAGACACGACTTAGAGACTAAACATGCACAAATCACCTCCACATTGAAGTGGAGGGCTTCCCCTTTCGGTCCTGGGCTCTGGGCAGGATGCCTTACCTCCTCACAGGCTCTAATATGGGGGATCTGGCTTGAGCCCAGGTGTGGGGGCAGCCAGTGCAGTCAGGGCAAGCCCCCCTCCTGCAAGAGGCTGCCAGACTGAGCCCCCAGTCCTGACCCTCCAGAAAGGATACAGACATAATTGCTCTTCCCACTAACTGTGATTCACCCATGTTCAGGCCCAGGCGTGATCCTGCTGCTGGGAATTCATGTTTGAATTAAAAACCTCCCCGGATACCCCGCCTCCGTCGGCCTGGGCTGGTTGTACCAACATGGGTTAGAGCAGAGTCAACCAGGGCTGTCTGGACAGAGCTGGATGTGGGGAGAGGAAAAGAGAGAGAAAGGTGGACAAAGACTGAGAGAAATAGAGTGATGTAGGTAGTGAGATGGAGAGAAAGACCAACAGACAGAGGAGGAGACATGGATTGGGAGAAAGCCCAAGCCAAACGGGGCTCTAGTACCCACCAGGTTGGTGCCAATCACTAGACTGGATTATCTCCTTTCACCGAATCTTCACAACAGTCCTAGGTGTTAGGCACGATTCTGATCCCATTTCACTCTTGGGGTAATTGAGACACCAAGACAGAAAGTCACTTGCCTGAGGCCACAAGGCCAGTAAGTGATGGAGCAGGTATCTGATGGGGCTTTCCTGATGGCTCAGCAGTAAAGAATCTGCTGGCCAATGCAGGAGATGCAGGTTCGATCACTGGGTTGAAAGAAACCCATGGGGAAGGAAATGGCTACCCACTTAGTATCCTTGCCTGGAGAATCCCATGGATGGAGGAGCCTGGAGGGCATCAGTCCATGGGGTCACAAAAGAGTTGGACACAACTCAGCGACTAAAACAACAAGGTGTTTGATCCCTTTGGTCTCCCTGAAGAGCCACGGAGAGAGACAGACTTAGAGACTGAGAGGGAGACAGATTCCCACGGCAGCACTCCCAGGGAATTTGGGAATCCTGAAATCGCCAGACAGTTGTGTAGGAGGAGGGCCTTTCCCATCAAACCAGCAAACATGTGGCTTCCTGACCTTGTTGTCAGAGACATGAGGGCAGGGAGAGAGGGGGAAGGGGAACTCCACAGAACTGAGTGGACCTCCCTCCTTCCTGCCACCCTGGGGTGCATCCTGTCCTGGCCCTGCTTCAGATTCGGCCCAGCCAACACCTGGCTTTGGTGAGGCCCAGGTTGGAAGACTCATTCTTTCTTTCTCATGCCCTTGTGGAGCACCTGCTAGTTGAGAGACACTTGTGCCCCGCATCTCTTCCTCTCTCTTTCCTTTCTCTATCAAGAGACCCTTCCCATGGTCTTCCTTCAGCACCCTAGGATAGCTTCTGCAATAAGGGACCCAGATTTGAATTGGGCGATGCTTTGATATGGGGGTCAGCCTAGTATACACTGAGGTTGTCTGAGCATAGAAAGGAGGTCCCTGAAGGCTGGCTTTGGGGGCCTTCTGGTTGGAGGCCCTTGGTTTGGGGAGGAGGGTCATCGGCCCAGCTGGTGGGGGACTAGAGAGCCGAGCTGTCAGCAGCAGAGAGGATCTGGCAAGAAGAAAACCAGGAGCCAGCCTGGGGGAGCCGGGGAGTCGGCGTTATGGTTTCTAATGTCTTAGCCCTGGTTTTAATTACCCCTAGGTTCCCAGGGGTCCCAGACTGCTTCGGGCTCCCGAGCTCAAGGCAGGCTCAGGACCCTCCTGAGAAGTCCAGGGGCACAGGGATGGCAGTTTGGAGGTGGGGGAGCTTTTTCATCCTCTTCTTCCCCTGGCCCTGGCTGAGAGAGGTGCTGCCAGACCAAGCAGGGCTCTGGGGACAACAGGGAGGCTGGGGAAGGGGGCCCACCCTCTGCTCACAGGCCTCTGTATCAGCCAGCTCCAGAGCACCAGCTTGGCCCCGCTGGCCTCACCCGACTCCTGGTTGCTAAAGCCCAGGGCTCTTTCTTGGCCTCGCCAGGCTCCTTTTTGGTCCTGTGACAACCCTGCCTCCTGGCTCTCCTTCTCCCTCTGGGGCTACCACCCCTTCCCTGCTCTCTCTGTCTTTTAATCATGCTTCCCAGGGTTTCAGCCTCAATTTTCTCCTCCCCTTTGCCTCATCACTGCCTTTCCCTGCTTCCTGGTCTACCCTGCCTGCTTCCAGCAGTTTCATAGTGCTCAGGTCAGTCTGAGATGTTGATGAATATAGAGGGTGCAGGGCGCTGTGGACAGGGATAGCACGCCTCCAGCAACCCGCCCTCTCTCAAGTTCTCTGCCCTCTCCATAGACACCCCTGCTGGCCACCATCCCACAGATCCTTCCATGGGCCACATCAAGCCCCAATCCCCTCTCCAGCCCCGTGGATAGCACCATCATCTCCCAGCCACATACCAAAAACCTGGAAGTCCTCTCTACTTTTGTACACAAATGTTCCCTCTGGGCTTGGCACACAGTAGGTGCTGATAAATGTCTGTTGAGGTGAATTTAATTCACTCCCCTGCTGCCTCTGTCTGTTTCCCTGGGACTTGGTGTTTCTGGCATTCAGTCTCCAAATCTCTAATCTTGTTCTGTCTTCTGAATCACCACAGTTGAGTTTCTGGGGGGAAAGTGGGGCCTCTTTTCTCCCCTCTCCCTCTGCCCCAGGGAATCACAGGCTGTCCAGGAATGGAGCTTCAGGAGATGAAGGAAGGGAACCGGTCTTGGGGCCACATGGCCCTCAGTCTGGTCTGGAAATCCCAGCCCTCTTTCTTATCTTGGAGGCAGCTCTACAGCAGCAGGGATCAAGGGCAGACTCTGGGCTGGCACTCCAGGGGGACAATCCTTAAAGATGTGTGCCTCCCTTGTAAAGAAAGGGAGGCAAGGGGATCAGGACCCATGGGGGTGGGTGTTTCTGAGTAGGGAATTAGTTTCATGCAAATTTTTTGCAACACAAGAGGAAAATCTGCATCTGTGATTGTGCAAGTCTGTGCTCTTGCTCCTACCTTCCAAAACACAGAGCGGCTAACCCCTAGTTGCCCTGTCCTCTTCTGTCCCCCCTTTCCCCACCAGCTCTGGATCCTCTCCCCCATCCCTGACCATCTACTTCTCTTTCCAGATAGCCTGGAGCGTGGGATCACCTGGGCCTTGGGGTCTCGGGAGAGGAGACCCTGGGCACTGGTTTGGTAATGGGAGCAGATGAAGAAGATGAATCTGAGTGCCCATGCTCCCTGCCTCCCCCAAAGCCCTGTATTCTCTCTTCCACCCCATGGCCCTGCCTCTAATCAGGATGGAGGTCTCTCTCCCACAGGTCACTGCTAACACCTCTTCCCCAGCTGCCCAACCTCCAGCCTTAGCTTTTCTCACCATTCCTTTCCTGGCAGGCTCAACTTTCCCACTAGAAGGCAAATCTGGGTCTGTTCCTCACCTACTTTATGCCTTTCCAGGCCTGTGTAGCCTTGGCACCAGAGGTGCTTCAGGATGTGGTCTCCGAGCCACTTAGGAAACCTCATCCTGCCTTCGAGGTCTCTGCTCAACCCCCTACTGAACACCAAACCCTGTTTCCCATCCCTGGGGGTTGTGACCCATCCAGACAGGCTCTCTCCCCTGTGTCCTGGGACTCTACTTCCCCAGTTCCTGCTTGCATCAGTCGTTCACTCACTCATTCGACATTTATTTAGCTCTGCTTCACATGGTAGACGAAATCTGTTCTATGGCAGACCCAGCTCTAGGTGCCTAGAGATGGCGGCCATAGCGCTACCTCATGGAGCTCACAGGTGCCACCCAAGTACCTAGGTGCTAATAAATGTCTGTTGTGGAACATCGCACTCACTACTCTAAGGGAAAAGAGTGTGGCACTCTGGGGAAGGGCAGAGGGGCTTATCCAGGCCTCTTCTAGGTAATATGTAGGCTGTCGTTCCTTCCGCGAAGGGCCTATGGAGTCAGACTCACCACTCTTAAATGGACAGACTCAACACTTACCTATTTTATTTAGTATTCATCTTCCTTGACTAGAATGTGAATCTCATGAGGGCAGGAGATTTTTAAACCTCCTTTTTATTTTATTTTTTAAGGCAAAAGGTAAACAATAAAGTGCACACATCTTAAGATCACAACTTAAATTCTGACATATGTATGTATACTCTTGGAAACATCCCTTCCCTCCCCATCCCCCTCTCCACTCCCAGCAAAGGTAACTGCAATTCTGGCTTCTCTCACTGTAAATCAGCTTTGCCTTCAGCTTTATAGAAATGAAATCATTCAATACATACTCTTTTCTGTTTGGTTCTTTTTTTCCCCTCTCGCTCAATGTTTTGGTTGTGAGCTTTATCCATTTTTGCTGTGTGTAGCTATAGTTGGTCCTTTTCCATTGTTGGAACTCTATCACAATCTATTCATTCACTTAGTGGTTTCCAGTTTGAGGCTATAATGAATAAACTGCTGAGAACATTCTTGGTAAATATGCACAATAATTTCCTTTGGCTATAATCTAGGAGTGGAATTGCTGGGTCACGGGATACACATATGTTTAGCTTAGAAGATCCTGCCAAACAGTGTTCCAAAGTGGTTGTACCAACTTATATACCCACCAGCAGTGTGTGGAGTTTTAGTTGCTCCACAGCCTTGGGAAGGAAGGGATTTTCATCTGGTTGGTTCACTACTGTCTTGTCACTTAAGTCAATGCCTGGCATATATTAAGTGTTCAATACATATTTATTGACTGCCTGTTCCAGCTCTGGTACTAACTTGCTGTGTGCCTCTGGGTAGGTGACTCCCCCTCTCTGAGCTGATTCCCTGTCTGTGCCATCAAGAGAGGGATACTGGGGGCTTTGCCTTCAGCACCAACTGCATGTTGTGAAAGCTGGACACCTGTTCATTCGTTTACTCCACTAGTATGGATTGACATCCTACTATCTACTGGGGTGGTGGAGGTGTGATCTGTGACATGCTGCTGTCAACCTCTTTTAGGTCAGCCAGGACCAGGTCATTGCCCATCCTGTCCTGGAGACTGCTCCTCCTCCCTGTGTCCAGCCCTGACCCCAAGGGGAGGGGGTCTGGACTGAGCCTGCGGATGGAAAATGTGATTAATAATCAAAAAAACATCCAAGAGGAAGAGACCAGGAAAACAACTCAGGGAAGGCTCCTCGCCCAGGGGAGGGGGGCCATGTCCTGGGCCTCGGGACAGCTCCGGCCGCTCTCCCGCCGCCCTTTCTGGGAAGCTGCCATAGGAGTGGGTGATTTTAGCCAAAAGTGAAAAAAAAAGTCACCCTAATTATTCATGAAAAAAGATGTCCCCTTCAATGTAAGTGACACTTCCCGTGGGGGCTTCCCTCTACTCTGTTACTCCCCCCTTAGTGGTTCCCCTGCTTGGTCAGGCTGGGGGGTCCTGGAGACATTGGGCTGGGGGCAGAGGAGGAATTTCAACATGAAATGTTTTGTTCATTAAGAGAGAACATGGGGGAAATTCCCTTTCTGCCTGGGCCTGGGCAGCCCAGGCAGATACTCAAAAGCTATTGTGAAAAATTGAGTCTGAGCTGCAGAATGGGTGGTGGTGGTGGCAGGGTGGGGGGGGGGGGGACACAGTCTCTCCTCTCCTCTTAGACTCCTGACTGTCAGCAGTTTCCTAAGCCTTAATCCTTCCTCCTTTCGGGGATTTCATTCCACAGTCCCAATGTCTCAGGTTGCCCTCAAACTTCCTTCTTAGCAAAACAAGAGGAACTGGGGTTAGACTGGAGTTAGAACTTCCAACTAAGGAGGAAGGAAGGATACCAAAGATGATGGGGGAGCCTTGGATCTATTTGGATAATTTAGAATTCTGATAGAATATGTTGCGAACCGTAGGCAGCGAATCGGAGGGGGCCTGGGGCAAGAGCAAAAGCATCTCTTTCTCACAGTGGCTTTAGAGAACCCCAGTGAGGACGAAGAGGAGATGGCTCCAGAGAACTGGGGGCAATTCCTGGCTGAATACTTAAGTAGCGCCATTATGGCTTCTGCCCTAATCCCTTCTCTACCTTTAGGGAATTCGCTCTTTTTCGGTGCCAGAGAGTGGAGGGGTCAGGGTACACTCAGGTGGTGATCCAGATTCCAGAAGGGGGGGGGTCTGCAGGGGGTGTTGTAAATGGGCCCTAGGTGCTGTCCCAGGATGTGGGTGCGTCATCTCTGGGGTGCTGAGCTGGACCCTGAGCATGCTGGGGGGGTGCTCTGGGCCCCCCCTTCCTGGCTCGGCCTGGGGCTATGTCGGATCGGGTTTCTCGGCGCCTGGAGCCTCTGCGAGGCCGAGCTGTTCCCGGGCCCTGGCCAAGCCGCCCCGGGCGCTGGCACTGTGTGAGGAAGCAGGAGGGGGGTGAGGGGGAGCAAGGGAGGGCTGTGAGGGCGTTTACGTAACTGCCTCTGGGAGCCCGCCCCGACCTGCCAAACCCCAGTGTGGGACTTTGTGTGATTGAGAGCGTGTGTGACTCTGCGTGTGTGCCACATGGTGTGACTGAGTACATGGTTGTGTGAGTGACTGTGTCTGTGTGTGGTGTGGTGTGTAAGTGTGTGATTCCAAGAGTTCGGTCCTTGAGACCTCTAACTCCCAGCCCCAGGCAGGCGTCTTGGACTCCCAGTGTGCCACAGTGAGCTTCAATATACACATTACTCTCTTTGAGACTAGGTGTGTGACTTGTTGGGCTTCCCAGGTGGCGCTAGTAGTAAAGAACCCACCAGCCAATGCAGGAGACATCAGAGACCTGGGTTCAATCCCTGGGTCAGGAAGACCCCCTGCAGGAGGGCATGGCAACCCACTCCAGTATTCTTGTCTGGAGAATCCAATGGACAGAGGAGCCTAGTGGGCTACAGTCTTTGGGGTTGCAAAGAGTTGGACACAACTGAGTGACTTAGCATGCACATGTGATTTTAAATAAGGTGTGTCCAGCATTTGGAGGTAAGACGGTCTGGGTGTGTATTTGTGATTTTGGGTAGCCAGGTTATGTGCCCCAAGGTGGACCTTGAGGTGGATGGTATAACAGGTTGGAAGTAAGCACCATTTCCTGAAGGAGCACTGGAAAAGGTAGATGGGGTGGGGGCTTTCTTTCCTTGAGGACAAAGGAATGGGAAAGGGTCCTTGCCACCCAAAGGCTTGGCATGGCACAGCTATCTCCTGGGAAAGGGGGGTGGGTGGGAAGTGGTCCAAGTATAGGTCAGGACGGAGGAGGGTGGAGCCAAAAGTCTTTCATGGTGGCTATAAAACTCTGAGAGAAGTCAGGGAGAACCCCCACCTCCAATTTCCGAAGGCCTTCCGGAATGCGCAAATCTGTAATCTCCGTCTCTTGCAGGGCACTAGCGTTCTGAACTGAGGATGTTATTTCTTGCGGACCCCCATAGGAGAGGCAGATGGTGAAGAAGGCGTGGGGTTGGGGGAGGGGGTCAGCAAAGTGGGATGTGGCTTAAGGATAAGTGGGCATGAAAGAGAAGGGGACTGACTGATGCAGAGCTGGGGCTACCAGGGATAGGGGCGCCTATTAAAGCCGGAGAGGAGACAGGGCCAGCTCCTGCTAGCGCTTTGAAGAGCCACCGACGGGGCTTGGCTTTGCCGCCAGGGAGATGGGGTAAAGGAGGGTTCAACACGGAGGCTTAGAAAGATCAGAAGCTCGTTTGCAGATAGGGCACTGGAGCCAGAAGGAGCGGAAACGCACGAGTAATGTTTTTGCCCCAGATGAGACGCAAGGAGAATCTCTTCTGGACCAGGCGGCCAGGGCAGGAGGGAGAGAGGGGCCGCACCCTCGTTGCCCTGTTACGAGGACGCTGCTGTCTCTTTGAGGGAGCCACGGCTTGAGCGAGAACGCGCCTCCCGCACTTCCCGCCAGGTGTCGCTGCGGCCCTGGGGAAGCGGGCGCGGCCGCTGGGTACTGCGCTGCGAGAAGCTGCGGATAGACCGACGCTGAAATCCGTTCCGACGTGCGCCTCTGGTCCTAGCTAATCCTCGGAAACACCGATTTACCCGGCGGCCGGACCCTGGTTGCCCCGCCCGGACCCTGCCCCGGCACCCGCGGGCTTGGGCACGACCTATGGCACCCCCAGCTCCCCCGGGTGGGGAGGGCACGTTGGTCGGGGCGGATCTCCCCTCTGATCTCAACCTGGCAGAAAGTTGATGAGTCCAGGACACGGGAAGATCTGGAGGTCAAGTTAGCCCACAAAGAACCCCGCAGATCTCGACGCCAGATTGCCCCTCGAGGGGAGGGGCGCCCCCCGCACCAGCACCCAATGTCTCTCAGGCCTAGTTTCGGCGCAGAAGGAGAGGCAATTCCTGACACCCCCACCGCCGCCCCCCCAACCCCAGATTCTGTCACACCATCTCCACTCCTTCCCGGTGCCCACCACCCTGTCTCTGCCCGCGGCCTGGGTACTTGTAGGCTCCTGACCCAGAGAGGCCAGATAGAAGACACCTACTGTGGGTGGGCGTGAGCTGATTTCGGCTGGAAGCCACTATTTCTCCGTGTGTCCCTAAGCCCCAGCTGGCCCTCTCTGAGCCCCAGCCCCGGCTGACCCCTGCTGGTTGCGCTGATGGGATCCTGCGGCCACGGAAGTAAAAGTGAAAAGCCCGGGCAGTGGCCTGAAGGTTTTTGCCTCTGCAATGGGAGTCCCTGCGGCATTTGTTGGGAAAAGGGCCCGGGCGCTCTGGGCAGCCTACTGGAGAAGGGTGTGAGGAAGTAGCGAGATACTTCTCTCCCTCTCTCCCCGCCCGCAGACTTCGCGCAGCTCCCCGGAGGGGCCAGGCAGCTGGGATTATGGTCAAAGGTCAGGTGAAAATTCCAAGGGGTGGGGATGGGGGTGGGTCACTCGTTCTCCGCCCCCTGGCATTCACCCTTTCTTTTACGCTCTCCGGTGGCCTCAGAAGTAGTCGGGTTGTCTAACCTGAATCCCCTCCTGTAATAGCCAGACCCGAGGCCCGCGGGCGCATGCAGTGAGCTCACCCGCCCCCCAGAGGCCCAGGCTGCGAAAGGGAAGCTCGAGGGGTGAACCTCCAGCGCCCAGCTCTGGCACTCGCGTTCTGGCCCTACCGATCCGGGCAAAAAGGGAGCACTCTCCCTACATCCCGCATCCCAGTGGTGGTCACTCCCTAGGCCGCGTGTCCGGGGATGGGTTAGGCGAGGTTGAAGCAGGAGAGGGGAGAGGGGTAGTTGTGGTATATCACCGGAGAGTTGGTGGGAAGCGAGGCCCTGGGTTTCCAGCCTGGTCCACCTCGGGTCATGCGAGCAAAGAGTCCCCCTTCCTTCGGTGTGGGGGGTGTAAGTGTCTAAGATTGGGAGAGGGGGCGTTGTTGCTGGGGGCGGTAGGAGATCAGGGAGGGGCGGAGACGGCTGGCCTCTCCGGCCCAAAGTGGGGCCTGGGGGCTCCTGCTCCAGCTCTTGTCAAGAAGATGCTGGCGGCAGGACCCTGAGAGTTGGCCCCGTGTGCCGGGGTCCGTGCGAGGCACTCAGGGCTCGAACGTGCGGGAGTGTGCGCCGCGGAGACCTGGCCAAGGCTGAGTAAGCGAGGGAGAGTGAATGAGCGACCCTGGGGGACTGGATGCGCGCCCAGAGGCCCTGGGGGATCCGGCGGAGTGGGTGTGGAAGCGCGCGCTTTTCTGAGACCCGCGGCCCGGGCTGCGCGTGGAGCACGGGGACTATAGCCGTCTGGAGGGCGTTCCCGAGAGAGGGTGAAGAGTAGGGGGCCACGCGTGCCAGTGCGGACGAGTGTGCCCGCGGGGGAGGGTGGGAGCCAGCCTGAGTGAGGGGGAGTCGGGGCTCACAGGCCTGCGCAGGATGACTGTGCCCGCGCGTGCCAGGAGCGGGAGCGTGCCACCGCGGGGGCGCGCGGGGGCCGTGGTCGGGAGGGGGTCGTGGCGCGCGGCCGCGGAGGCGCGGGGAGACAAGGCGGGAGGGGGAGGGGAGCGAGGGCGCGCGCGGCCGGGCGGGCGCCCGCGGTCACATGGGCGAGGGAAGGAGGGAGGGAGCGCGCGAGGGAGGGAGGAGGATGGGGGGGTTAAAGCCGCCGAGCGCCGAGGAGCCGGTGCAGAGCGGGCGGCGGCGGCAGCGGAGGCGGCGGCTACAGCCGGCGCAGCGCGGGGCTCGGCGGCGGGATCTGGCGGCGGTGCTAGCTCCGCGCTCCCTGCCTCTCTCCCTGCCCCGGGCGGTCGAAGAGCTAGGCGCGGAGCCCCGGGGCCCGAGGGCGCGGTGAGTACCTCGCGCGGAGCGCGCGCGGCCGGACCCTCAAACCCTCGGGTTGACCGACAGATCCGCGGCCCTCGTGCGCGCGGGAAGAGGGAGGGGACGTGCGTGGGCCCGAGACTGGGGTGGGGGGGACAGGAAAGTTCACGGGAAACTTTGCCTGTAAAACTCGGGGGCGGGGGCGCAGGAGAAGCAGCCCCCCACGTCCAGGCGCGCCGGTGGTTGGGCGTGGTGGTGGTGGGGCGGACAGTCGGCCCGCGGGAGGTGGCAGGGATCGATTGCCCTAGCCTCCGGGTTCTCCCTCACCTCTCAGCGTCGCTCGCAGGGTCTGGGAAAATTCCGGAGCTGGGGGGTCGTAGTGACCCCCGCGCGCCCAGAGGTGGCTTCCTCTCCAGCAGAAATCTGGACTTGAAAGCGCCCAGGGGTGGGAAAGGACGGTTGCGCGTCCGCCAGTATAAGGATGTCCATGTGAATTCGCTTGTGTGTGTGTGTGTATGTGTGTGTGTGTGAGCCTGCCTGTGGTTTCCTCGTGAGTCCGCCTGGATGTATCTCCGTTTAGTGTATCTCCTCCAGAATCTCTTTGTAAGTGCTCCCGTGTTGTGTGTCAGCGTGAGTCCGCCTGCAGTGTATCCCCGCCTCTTTGTGAGTCTGCCGGTGTGTGTCTTTCCCTAGTGCGGCTCTGCTGGAGCCGGCCTGGGTGTCCCTGTGCTGCTTGGAGTAGTGTAGCGCCCGGTGCGTGGGGGCTGGGCCGCGGGGAGGTCACCAGACGGACAGCTCTCCTCCTCGGCTCTGAGCCTCTCCTCTCCCGAGCCTCTAGACCTCGCTTTCGCCCGCTGCCTCGGCCCCCTCCCCCGTCAGTAGCTTCAGGCGGGCAAGACTATTTCACGCCTTGTTGAAAATTCAGGATTTTCTTTCTCTTTCCGTCTAGTCTCTCTCTTTTGAGAAGCGTCTGTGTGGCTGGCAGTGTTGTGTCTGCACCACTGGGTGTGTGTGTGCATGCCGCTGGAGAAGTGTGTCTGCAACACTGTTTGCTTTGCCTGTAGTACTTGGTGTAATTGTGTCTGTGTGTCACTGGGGGTATTCCTGTGGGTGTAATCATGGAGGTGGTGAGTGTATGAAGTGCTGGGTGTGTTTTTGCATCTGTAATTGCTGTTTGTTCCGGGGGGGGGGGGTCTGAAACACCGAGCGCATTTTTGTGTGTCTAACTCTGGGTATGATTGTGTGCCAGTGCATATGTGGGGATGATGGAGCTTGAACAATTAGATGTTTCTATGGCCAGAGCTTGGTGGGGTGGAGGGGACTGTGTCTCCATAAATTCTTCATACCTGCTCCACTGCCAAAATCCACACAGATCCTCTGGGCTGGTTCTTAGGGCTCCTGGTCAGGATTGGTGACATGCAGCCCAGGTTCACACTCCATCACGGTTAATACTCCGACTGGGACCCTGAGCCTTACGTGAAAAGTAGGAGTTTAAAGTTCACATGCAAGACTTCTAGGGGCTCTGGAATTTATACTCAGCTTCATACTGGGACACAAACTCAAATGGACTCACACTCAGAATTACCACAGGACAATGGACTTGCACTCAGACTTACTTATATTCTGGTCATATCCAGTGATACATTTCAGTCCTGGAGTTTACACTCAGACGCACACTGGGACTCTAGGCTCACACTTAGATTCACATTTCTGTCCTGAGGCTCATAGGCTAATACTGAGACCTAGAGCCCATGCTCAAAACTCTCTGAGGTCCTAGGGCTCACACTGGGACTCACACTGACACCCTGGGGCTTTCTCAGATTCACACATTCTGGGGCTCACACCCAGACTCACCTGGGGAACCTGGGGTTCATTTGAGCTCAAGGACTCACATAGGACATTGGGGTTCATACCTGCATGCTCACATCTTGGAGTTCACACTCAGATTCACACTAGGACACACAAGATACTCACTTCCATCCTGGGATCACTTAGGGACCCATACTTATAAAGGGACCCCAGTGCTCATACTCAGACTCACATGGGGAACCTTAGCTAACACTCAGAAAGCCCCAAAGACCAGGAGCTCACATGAACACTAGGACTCTTGCCTGTACTGACTTGTTTGAGAATCCTGGGGCTCACAGTTAGACTCCCACTTCAGCCCTGGAGCTTATAGTCACAGGCACAGTGAGACCAGCATTCACACTCAAACCTAAACTTCCCTCTTGGTGTTCACACTCAGACTGACATCCCTGGTAGTTACATTAAACTTGCTTCCATCCTGGGGCTTAGATTCAGAGTCACACTAGGGTCCCAGTGCTCACACTCAGACTGGCGCTTGCATATTCACGTGGAAACCCTGAGGTTCACACTTAGAATCACACCAAGTTAGCATTCCATTCTGGGACACTCAAACCCACTTTAGGATTATGTTCACATTCCCAGGGGAGCTTGGAACTCACGGTTCAACTCACCCGTGCTTTCTCTGGTTTATGGTATGTCGCAGGGCCACTGGGGAAGGGAACAGAGACTATTACAAGATCTGTGTTCTCCAGAGGTGGGGAGTAGAAGAGATATGTATTTGGTCATGTCCCTTACTTGGGTTGTGGGCTGGTGGAGAGAGTGGTGGGAAACACCCAGTTAAACCTTTCTGCCTGTTCTTCCAGAGGAGACTAGGCTCTTTATCCCTCTCAGGATGACTGAGTGCCTTTTTGGTTCAGAGGTGACATGTACCCTTAGGGTTCTCTATGAACCATGTACATGCACATCTTTGTTCAATACTTCTGGGTCCCCGTCCTGTGATAGAGAGGGTCAGGTATGGGGAAATAAGACTCATGTCTTCCCAAGACATCTCCCTCATCACAGTCATCCTTCAGATGGGAGCAGCGTGAAGGTTGACTTGAGGGGGATGGACATCTGGCTTCTTTGACCTTTCCAAGATGGCAAATCTCTGATTATGTGGGAGATGGTAGCCCCAGATCTGTGGTGAGAAGGTGGCTGGAAGGGAAGACTGGAGTGGAACGCACCCTCTTCTCTCTCCTTTTCCCTGGCTGGAACGGGGTTGGGCCACGTTTTGCTATATCTCCCAGTGCCTCCTGGAAAGCCTGAGTCCTTATCCTGTCTCCAGCATCTGCCTGGGGTTCTCCGCTCTGCCTCCCAAAAGAGCAGTAGCTCTGCGGGGTGGGGTGGGGTGGCAATTGGGTCAGGTTGCAATCAGTCTTAGGACTCTACCTGCCTTGAAGACACTGTCTGGGGCTTTACACCCTTCTTTTTGTGGAGGCCAGTGCACCAGCACCCCTTGGGAGCCCACGAAGTAGGGATCTGGCCCTCAGGCTCAGATGGCTAGGCTGTAACTGCTCCTTGTCCCAGAGCGGGACACGTGCTCTCCAGCCCCCCTATGGGGGTGGAGGGCTTGAGGGCTAGGCGCCCTGCTCTGCCCCCCCATGGTGAGTTGAAGTGTAAATGAATCGGAAACAGATGGAACGTATTTTCTTTGAAATGCAGATGGTTGGGGGGGGACCATGTGTGCCCGGTTGGGAGGGGGGTCCCAGAGAACTAGGAGGCTGAGAAGAGAGCTGACCCCTCCTCCAGACCCACCAAGGGATTGGGGGTATGTAGGGGGAATACCTCAGCTGTGTAAACTCCAGTGGCCCTGGGTGACCACACCCACCCCAGACCATAGCTTCCTGTGGGGAGGGGCTGGGGAGACTGTGGTTCCAGTGAGCTAGCTGAGGGCACTGAAGTCATCGCCCCTCTTTACCTTTGCAGAGGGCAAAGAGGGCCCCCAGAGCATCGATCCGTGCTGGGTTGGGGGTCATCAGAGCCAAGGAGGTGAGAGGAGGAGCTGGGCAGACGTGGGTAAGAGTTGGACCCTACAGCTGTGGGGAACCAGCCCCTCGAAGCTGGGGCTGGAAGGAACACCAGTCTGAAGGGGCCAAAGTTATTAATAGACTAGGGTGGTGACTCCTGGGCCGTCCAAGGGCCCGTCCTGGGGTTCAGGAATGGACTGAAGCATCCTTAGTCCTGAGGGAGGTCAGAATGCCCCACTGCACACTGCCTCTACTTCCTCTTTGCAGTGCTCAGCAAGGCTGCAGAGTTATTAACTGCCTGTGAAATCTGGGACCTAGGGGCGGGAGTCCTCGAGGCTCAGCCCCCACCGACCCTGCCCTTGGTATAGACAAGGTACACTGTGGGAGGCCAGTGTTGAGTAAACAATCTTTCTCTCTAACCAGACTGAGTGGTGTTGGTAGGCAGGGCCATGTCCCTAATTCCCTGGTCGGCAGGGATTAGGTGCTCAAGAAATGTTGAGGAATGAACACTGAGTGGGATAGACCGTGGGGAGAGGGGACTCTCCGGGGTTTGTGGCCTGAGATTCAACAGCCTCTGTGGCTAACCCTGTTTTTTGGTTTGAATCACCCCTAAGTGATTTGCAGGCAAGACTAAAGGACAGACTTCCCTGTATTCAGGGAAGGAGTGGAAAGGATGCAGCTTCTTCCTTAAAAAGGTCTGTGGCAGAAGTCAGAGCTCACTTCTGTCTTCCCCCAGCTTCAGGATTTTTCAGAAAATGGGAAAGTCCTTTTTCTCCCCCATGGGGTCATGAGCATGTCCCTTGCTCTCTCTAAGTCTGGGTTTCTTGGACTCTAGCTAAGGCAGTGGACCCCAGGTCTGAGCCTTTGAGGCCAGACTTCCCTGGTGGCTCAGCTGATAAAGAATCTGCCTGCAATGCAGGAGACCTGGGTTCGATCCCTGAGTTGGAAAGATCCCCTAGAGAAGGGAACAGCTACCCACTCCAGTATTCTGGCCTGGAAAATTCCATGGACTGTTTAGTCCTTGGGGTCGCAAAGAGTTGGACACGACTGAGCGACTTTCACTTCACTTCTGAGGTTTAGCTGCTGTGGGCACCATGGACTGTCTGTATTGGTTATTAATGTCTGTCTGAGAACACAGAGTTCAGATCCTAAAAATACCTTGTCCAGCCAGAGCCTCAGAGATGCTGGGGTAGCAGTGGCTGCATCTTGATGGGAGAGGCACAGAGGCAGGAGAGACCAAGAGAGTGCAGGGAAACTAAGGCCGGCAGCATGGCCCGGGAGTTGCACAGGAGACAGAGCCTCCGCTTTGTAGGGAACAAAGGTTTCTAAAAGAGTGGTGCCAGTTAGTCACATTATGGCAACATTTAGGGTAATCTGTTATCTTGTGCCAGCAAGAATTTCCTTCTCAGAGAGCCTGGAGATACAACTGGTAACAGACATAAAAATCAAGTAGTCAGTCATAGCCATTTCAAGCCCAGCTTCAGGATGTTCCAAAATGGTGTGTGACCAAGGAAAATATCTTCCCCAGGTAGCCTTTTCTGAGCCGCTGACTCTCTCCCTTCTCCTAGAGCTCTTCCTTGTAGCCCAAGTCCAAGTGAGTTTCTTCCACACCCGGTGCTCTACGTCCCCACCTCACTTCTGACCCCCAGGCCTCTGTAGAGCCCCTCTCCCCCTGGAGAAAGGGACTCACAGTGGTCCCCGAAAAGTAAGATGAGCCCAGCCTCTGAGGACAGATGTCATGTGACCTTGGCCCATGAGTTGACCTCTCTGGGCCCCTCCGTGAAATCGAGGGATGGGGGCTGGGCCCTGGCCCAGGCCCCAAGAGAAGGCGGTTTTGGCACCCATCCAGGTCCCTGACGTCAATGACTCTCCAAATAATGGAATCAATATTGGGGGGGTGGGTGGTGGGCAAGCGTGAACCAGGCCCCAGCGATTAGAAACAGATCAGCACAAACCCACAGCTGACTCTGATAGAGCTGCCTTGGAGAGCTAGGGTGGGGGGCCTGGGAGGAGGTGGACTTGAGGAGGGGGCTCAGGAATGGAGGCAGAGCCACCGGGTGTCCAAAGTGTGGGAGTACACAGATGGGCAGAGACTCTGGGGCTGCCAGGGTGGGAATAATGAGGTGGGGGGGGGCTGTCCTGGTCCCTTCCTCATTTGAGCCTGTGGGGTTCTGAGACTGAGGTAACTTGGTGAATGGAGACTTCTTTCAGCCAGTGAGAGACCAAGAGTTCCTCTCTCTGCATCCCAGACCTGGGCCCCTCGGCCATATTAGGGCTCAGAGGTTATACCCAGGGGAACAGAGAGGCTGGGGGAGGGTTCTGAGGGAGACCTAAGGGGCATGACCTTTTTCTTAGAGGCATGGGGCATTAATCCGACATAGAGAAATGGGTATTCCCCTTCAGATTGGGAGTCTGGCCTCCTTCCCTGGCTCATATCCTCTCAGCCCCCTATAAGGCAGGAGGTGAGGATGGAGGGGGCCCTGGGGTCTATAGGGGGCTGGCCTGGCAGCATCTGACAAAAAAAAAACAGGAAGAAGGGCTAGGGGAGCGGCTGTAATTATGGGGCATTTATTATTAATCAGATGAAACTGCTAGAAGCAGCTGGTGTAATGTGTGTAGTGATACAGACTCTGTATGCCCCCAACACAGGCACACTCGAATGCATACTCACCAACATGTTCACTTATACATGAGTCCTGTTTTGCTCCCACAGTTTTCTTTTCCTGAAGGTTGGATGACTCTCTGTGAGGCTGTCTGTATGTCAGTGTGTATCTGTCTGTTTTTTCACGTCAGCCTGCATCCTCCTCTCCCTCTGTTGTCTCCTTTCCCCACGTCTCTGTCATCCCTCAGCTGCGTGTGTCTTCCTCTGTCTTCCTCTCTGTCTCCGTCTCTGTGAGCCTGTCGGTGTGTCTGTATCTCTTACCACAGCCAGCCTGTCCCTAACACCTTGTTTGAGTTGCCGGTCATCTCTCCCTGGTTGGTGGTACCTCTGCCTCTCCAGGCAGAGTTAGATGACATGGAGTTCCTTTCTCGTACGTATGTGTTTAGGCACCTGATCTTGCCTTTGGCAGACATGGCTGGGACCTGTTGTGGTGGGGAATGGAGCAGTTGGACCCTGAGAATCTTCCAGGGTCTTATAGAAGGCAAGGGCTCTGTTCAAGTAACTGGAGTCCTAGAAGCAACAATGACTTTCAGAATAGCTTTCTTAAGCACCAGTCGTGTGATGTTGCGCAAGGTAAGGTGCTTTTGTTCTCTGAGCCTCAGTTTTCTCATCTGCAAAATGGGAACAGGATTATCTTCAAAGGTTGTTTTGGTAATCTGGTGTAAAACTGTATGTTAGGTCCTCATCATAGTGTTTGGCTCATCAAGGGCCCTGAGCAAGTGTTAGCTGCTCCTGTTATCATTGGGAAAGGCACTGTGCTGGCGGGGGAGGGATCTGCAGAGGCAAGCTGCGCTAGCAGAAGGGCTCCAGAAGGAGATCTGCACTCAAATCTCTGCTCTGGAATTGATCGGCTATGTGATCTTGGGCAAGTTAACCTCCCAGAATCTGATTTTTCAGCTATCAAATGGGAATAATAATAGAACCTACCTCATAGAGAAGTCATGAAGATTAAATGAGATCATGTATATAAAGTGCCTAACACAGTTCCTGGCATATAACAGATGCTCAATAAATCATAGTGGTGATGAGGAGAAGACAGTATGATGGTGTGTGTTTCTGCCTGCTGGGGGCCGTGTGTCCCTGTGTGTGTGTGCATGGGAGGATGTGTGTGACGTGGAGGTACTTGTGTCTGTGAACCGGTTGTGTGGGGATTTCAGATGGTTTGTGGCTTTGCATCTATGTGTGGTGTCAGGCCCATGGTTTCTGGCCTCTCCTTGTCCCTGTGGTTCAGAACCTAAAGTCTGCAAAGGGTGCTTCAGGGAGTCTGGGCCACTCCCAACTTTTTCTCCTTTGGACACTGACCTGCTGCCTGCCTCAGTCTCCCCTTCTCACAGTGAGGCTATGAGTGTGGAAATGAGCTCTGAGTTCGACTAAGGTCTGTGGCTTCTCTGTGGCCTCTGATTTGTGTCCTTTGCCCTTCTAGACTCCAGCCTTGTCACATCATCCCACCCCTTTGGTTTCAGAAGTCTACAGAAGAGCCTGGTCTGGAGGAAGAGGAGGACATTGATGTGCTTGTTGTGCAGCCGTTGGTAAAGAGGTATGTGCTGGGGACCCAGGGGAAGCAGGTCAGTTTCAGGGCAGCTGGCAGGTGCCATGGGGGCTGTAGGTCTGGGGATGTGAGTGAAGGAGGGTCTGAGATTCCTTCCTGTTCTTCCCCCCTCCTTCCTCCTGAGGCTTTTCATGCCCCCATGACGGGCCTATAAAGGGGAGGAGACTTACCCACCATCACACAGGCAACGGCAAAGCCAGGTCAGAAAACTGAGTTCTGCACTGCTGGGGCTGAATCCTGGATATGGGAGCATGTTTCTGTCTCATTGTCAGGCTTCTTCTCTGCCCAAAGCATCTCTCTGGCTTGACTGGTGGGGAGCCGTTGGGCTTGGAGGAGGTGGGATGGAGGGTCAGAAAGTCCAAAATCTTCTGAGGCCAGCCTTGGGGGTTGGGCCTGACTCTCCCTGCCTTTCATTCAGGCCAGGCAAGGCCCCTGGATTGGCAGCCCCAGGGTGGAGGTGCTCAAGAAATCGAGGCGCTGGAGCGGAACGGAAGGGCCTATTGTCGAAAACCCGCCAGAGGCCCACAAAGGCCGGCAGGGCTTTTCATCTCAGCTCCCAAACAGACTGGCCATTTTCCCGGCCTGGAAGTGGGCTGGGGGTGGGGGTGGGGGCTGACCCTTCAGAACTAGCAGTGGGGTGTCATTGAGGGTGGGGTCCGAGCTGAGTGTATCTCATGCTGACAACATCATGGCCATAAAAGGGACTTAAGATGGAGCTGGGGTTCTGAAGAGTAGAAAAGGGGCTTTAAGGCTAGAGAGGGTTATGCTTCTGTCTCCTGGTTCCCAGAGGACCAGGAGTGGGATGTCTATCAGAAGTTCAGATTTGCACAACAATGAGGGGAACACCTAGGAGGAGCTTGGTGGCTGGTTGGGAAAGTGAGCTGTTGAGCTGTGCTAATCAACCCCCCACACACTGGGGACACCTTAGGGAGCCGGAACTGGGATAGGAGAAGAAAAGGCCAGTGGTCAGGCAAGAGAATGGGCCCTCTGGAGCAGGAGGGACTGAGGCCAGACAGCAGGAAGGACTTTCTGCCAATGAACAGTAGCTCAGATGCCCTGACCCTGTCCCTGGGGATCCCTGAGGAGTGCAGAGAGCAAGGGAGCTGGAGAACATCCCCCCCCACACACCAGGGGAAAGGCTGAGGCAGCTTCTGTGGGGGCAGAGGAGGAGGCCATGAGAGAGGACTTGGCAGTTCTGTCCACCCTCCCCCAGCAGCACCTTCAGCACCGCTTTAAAAACAGCTTTTTAATTTAACAAAGTGGATGAAAAACTGTTTTTGGAAATAAAAGATATCTGCTGTCTCCCAGGCTAACACTCAGCCCTTGCAGAGAACCTCTCTATCAGTTTTCTCTTGCTATTGGTGGCTCCTTTCCTCTCTCTTTTTTGTTTCTGCTCTTCAGCCCCCCAGCTTCCCCTTGGCCTCCCATCACCGTTCCCCCCACCCCCCCATTCAGCCTCTGCGGGAGTGTCATCCTTAGCCTCTTATTTCCGTGTCTCTGCATCTCCTTCTGTCTCTCCGCTCCCAGTCTCTCTCTTCCGGGCTTGTCTCTCTCCTGATTCGTCTCTGTCTCCCAGCCTGTCTCAATCTCTGTCTCCCTTCCCCCCCTCCTTTCTCCCCCAACCCCTGCTCTAAATGGGTCTATTTAAAACACCCGACGCTGCCAAGTCAGAAAAGCGTCTCCTGATAAAGCGCATTAGGCGGAGGGAGGGTGGAGGAGGGGGAGGGAGGCGGCGGGCGGATGGATTGATCCAAGCCCGTAACCCCATTAATCAGGCATCGTGGATCCCCCTCCCTCCCCCAGCTTCGGCCCCTTCAGAGCTAAAAGCCCCTTAAATATTTATCACCCCTCCCCCATGGGGGTGAGGGGAGAGCTGTGTGGCCGTCTGCGTGAGCATCCCCAGCCTCCTGGTCTCCCCCCCACCATCCCGTGTGTGTGTGTGTGTGTGTGTGTGTGTGTGTGTGTGTGTGTGTGTG